>MU859357.1:0-28495 GCA_033297205.1 Pseudoneurospora amorphoporcata
CCCTAACCCTAACCCTAACCCTAACCCTAACCCTAACCCTAACCCTAACCCTAACCCTAACCCTAACCCTAACCCTAACCCTAACCCTAACCCTAACCCTACTCTTCTGCAGGAAGGCGTATGCGGTCTCCCCAGTTACAAGCGAGGCGACTACGCGGGAGAATCTCTCCCTTACTATCGGTATCTACTAGCAACGATTTATTACCAGAATATAGACCTCCCACTTCTTCTTATAGACTTGCACAAGGAAAGCTTGGCGCCAGACACTCTGGCAACAGTACATTGACGACGGAGGTACTACTAACGATCTTACCGGATTCCTACGGGACGAAGGGATAGAAGTTGGCTAAGGCTATGAGATCGAGGAGGTTATAGCGGATTTAGATAGGCTGGTCTATTGAGTTAGACGGCGAGAGGAAGCCGTACGGGAGGAGGAGAGCGAGAGCGAGAGCGGGGAGGAATAATTTTGCAATTTTGCCCTTTCTTTTGTCTTTTCCTTTGTTCTACGGATCCCGCCATATACTAGCGGCTCGCTCGCTAGGCGATTCGATTGGAAGTATTGGGCCGCGTTTACGCTATGAGCAACACGTAATTTACACTAGCAATAGGCCTCGGGTTGCCCTCGGAGTAATAGTTCTAGTGGACAGTTAGGGCACTACTCCTATTTTTTGTACGCTAGATTCACCGATGTAGCACGTCTCATGCCCTACGGGAGGCGGAAGTAGACGTTAAAAATAACAACAACAACAACAAAAAAAAAAAAGCGGCACTTAGAGAAGCCTCGAGACCCCAACGTCCTAACAAACTAACTCCTCCACAAGATCCTACTACTCTCCGTCTTACCTTGCCCAAAACTTAGCGCATTTATAACTCCTTCCACGTCTCACTCCTGGAACCCTATCGCGCTGGCAATTAGGTAGCCCCTAACCCTGACTAGGTCCTGCGAGAGGCAGCCCCAGTAGAGTCAGAAGACTATAAGGTTAAAAGAATATTAAACTCTATAATATTTGAAGACAAGGTTAAGTATTGGGCTAAGTGGGAAAGGTTAGGAAGGAGCTAAGAATGTTCAGCTCGGGACGAGCTTTGAAGAAGAGGGAGCTGATGTCACACGGACATTTGCCCACAGTTTTAGGTTAGGGTTGCCGAAGCTTAGTAGAGCCTCAACGCCTAGCATCAGCCTTATAAATGCCCGGCGGCCGCAGGCCGCGAGACTTAACCTCACTTTGGCCGGACTCTCAGCTATCAGCACTGCTTACTCGAACTTCTCCCGACGCTACCAGCTAGCGAGTTAAACTTTGAAAGTGCTGAAGACGCTGATGAGGCACCACGAGACGATCCCAATCTCGAGACGATCCCAATCTCGAGACGATCCCAATCTTCCCAGAAGCAACCACAGCCAACTAAACAAGAAGCAAGGCGCACGGATGAAGGACAACGCTAAAAGGAAGATAGAAAATGGATGAAGGTATTCAGGAAGTTCCATATGTATGATAGATGCCTTGAAGCCTTAGGCGACAAGGTTTGATGCGTACCTTAGGAACGTACCGATTCCGTTTAGTATAAGAAGGCCTTGAAGCCTAACCTTCTCCTGGAGGTTGAGAAGATCATCAAGGCCTTCGAGACCAAAGAAGTTTATTAGCTGAATTGAACTACTGTTCCAAGCCCTGAATATAGCCCTTGTCATATGGTACGAGCGAGACTAGTGCTAGCAGGGAGGGGACAGCAGGATTAGGGATATGTATGAGAGAAAAAAGTGGATTACTATTTAAATAGACAATCGTGACCGTACAAATAGACTTTTTCTATTTATATTGTTTATATTATTTATGTTAAAAATTAGTTAGAAGAAGAATCGAGAGATTGTTAAAAGTAGGATTGGCTGCGTTACTAAGGGAATCGCCGTCTAAAATAGGTACTAAATTGAAGCGTTAATTTTTCCGATAATAATATAGTTAACAAATTAGTAATACGATAAGTTTTAATAGAATTATAGTACTATTATTAATATTATGGATTGAAAATTTAAGTATTATTTTATCGATTATTAAAGAGGCTACATTGTAAACTTAAACTTCTTAAGGCACATATTAAAACTATCATCCAAAATAGTAATTACAGCATTTTATTAATAAATTAAATTTATATAGTATAATCTAGTCCGTACGTTACGCTCCAAAAAAGAGGTCTGAGCGCTAAAATAACAGTTACATTATTTTAGTATATTAGATTATCATTCTATTTACACTTTCATCTTTACATTTCCACCTACGACTTTCCCCTATAGAATGCTTACCGTACTGGGAATATGCGCTATACGATATTAAATGTACTATTCCGCATTTTTCCGCTATAGACCTATAGTACCTAGTAGATAGTAGGTATGTATTTACCCATATTCATCCCTATCTACCGCTGTTATATCCACGGACAGAGTTTTCTTGAAATCTGTGACCGCAATGTTTGTTGTTCCCTCCTCTTCAACCTGATTTGTATCAAACGCTGTATCCTCGACACCTTTACTTTCCACGCCTGCAACCCCGGCCTCTGTATTCTCAACTTCTTTGTCTTCGGACCCCGTATTCCCTGAGACTGCATGGTTAGGGCCTGTAACAGAGGAGCTTGTATCCTCAAGACCATCGCTGGGACCAGTGTCCTCGATATCTTTATTCTCGACACGTGTATATTCAAGCTCCTGCTCTCGTGCATCTTGCTCCTTCTCCTCCATCCACTTCAGAGCCCGGGTCCCAAAGTCCTTCCTGCTGGTCAACAGCCTCTCACATACCTCACCCGCCAGCTTCAGCGGCCTTAGGTCTGGACTCTGCTTCAGGGGCAACCCAACGCGATTCTTGTCGCCTGCTCTGCACGCCGCCGAGAAGATATATCCAGCGATGAACCAGGTTACCTCGTCATCTTGAAAATCGGGGTCGCGAAAGTATGCGCGCAATATAGGACCACATTTGTCCCGGACGGTTGTGAGGAATTCCCAGGAGGTTTCGTGCAGTTTGAGCACAGGGAAATGAAGACTGCGAGATTCGTCATGCAAAGCTTCAGTCAGCTTCAAGAGGACACATCGGAGCCGCGAGTCACCTTCTTCCCCCTGGCTTCTTGAAGACCTCGGACCGTCTTCACGCTTGCTGTGCTGGATAGGCTCGATGTTTACCGTCCCAAGAATGTCGCGCAAGAACTCCCTGGACCACGCCTCTCGCTCCCTATTCCATCTTGACTCGTACAGCTTGACGAACTTCTTGGACAGAGGGAGCCGGTCCTCGCCGTTCGCAATGATCCGTGGTCCTGCCGAAGTGTACTGCGACCTATCCGTTTCCCGAGCTTGTGTCCTGGTCTTCTTCTTTTTCTTGCTTCGACCTTGTCTGGCCAGCGCCGCCGGAGAAAGTCCAGCGTGGAGACAGAACTTGGACATATACTCCGGGATGCTCTTGGGAGGACTGCCTAGGAAGAAGTTTGACTCGCCCAACATTGTGCGGGCATGATCCAAGTCTGGCCACTCGGTCTTTACCAGGCCTTCTGTCCGGAGTGCGTGGTAGAGCTGTACAGCGTACTGGATCGACCCCGACTCGCTTGCAATCCTGACTGCATCCTGGTAGTTGGAAACTCGGAACTGGTGAACCATTTGACCTGTCAAGACCGGTAAAAGCTTCAAGGTCTGGTGGGGATGGGCTGCCGGTATATTGGGCCTTCGGGCTATGTCCTTCATCTGCTTGAGGGGATCTGCGAGAACGTAGCTCAGAAGCTTCAGTTGGTACCCGAGATGGGCGTCTTCGTCGTGGCAGTCGAGGTAACTCGACGCATCCTTCTGCATCTCCGACATTTCCCTCAGAGCTTTCCTTGTGACATCCTCTGTCTTCTTTCCCAAGACATGGTGAATATCCAGGTTGATTTGGGCCGCGACGATTGCATAAAATGGTATGACTCGCGCTCTCGTCATATCCTGAACTCCCTGAACAAGCATATCCTTCGCCGGATAGTTCCTTCGGTCAGCTTCAAGGCATTCCGCGAGCATCGTGCAATCCGCGACGCAAAGGTTCAACCACCTGATGTCTGGCCACCACCCGACCCCATACATCTTGTCCTCGTCACTGAAGTCGAATAGAGATAGATAACTAACCGTGTTATCGGCGGTGAAGGCCTTCAGGAGTCTGTACAACAATAAGATTGGAACCACGCAGTGGTCCAACAACAGCTGGTATCTGTCCTGGTCATGGTGTAACGGTTCACCCTCTTCGGTGGTGCATCGTTTGTCAACTTCTAGCATCATATTCAATATCCCTCCATGGGGTTCCATCACGCCACTGACGGTGTCTTCCAGGTCTCGGATCATGCCGACGGCGGCGTCTGCGGCAATGGCTGCAGCGGCGTAGTCGATAGTGCCGTTGCGGACGCCCGTCCAGATGTGCTTGATGGTTTCGCGAATGGTTTTGATATCGTGGATTAGCATGCAGTAGGCAGCGAGCGCATCAGAGAAAGAGGAGGGTTCTTCGGCAATGTATCCGGTTGTGTCTTTTGTGGCAACGTAATCGTCCATCTCCGCGGCCAACTGTCTCCTGGGCTCTGCGTTGTCGGCGTTTTGAGACGGCTGTTGGATCTCAAGACCGCTGAATCGATTTGACAGGTCCTCGAACACTTCCACTTTGTCGGTGGTAGAAGAGGAGGATAGCATCTTCGATACAAGGATCTTCCGGACTTTCTCCAAGATTCCAACAAAGTGTTTATGAGTACTGTCGCTCTCTGTGTCGAGTTCAATGTCTTGCTGCATGCCCAGGAGGCGTCCGAAGTTCGAACGCGCTGAGATCGCACGGTCGAGAATGGAAACCACAGCAGGAGATATTGAGATAGTGGGCTTTGTGGATCGTACGATGAAGTCAGCTAGCGGCACAAAGTCGGCGACCGCTAGTATGTAGGGCTTTGCCTGAGTGGGAGGTGTCGCGGTAGAGGTACTCGCTTGCGTGGCTTGTTGTCGTGCTTTCCCCTTCTGATGTCCCGATGGCTTCGTTGCCTCTGTTGATGAGTCCAGATCCCAGGAACCGCGAGTCAGTTTCTCGGTAGGGTATCCGCATAGTCTTGCGCACGAAGCCAGCCAGGAGGCAATTATATTGGTGTCCTCCTTATATTTGGCGTAGATACCGATGAGCTTGGTCGGCATCACAGGATTATTCTGTTGAGGCGAAGGACGTTGAATAGAAGGGTGGCAAATCGGCTGTATTTTGTCGAATAGGTAGAGGGAGTGTCTTGTGTTGCTTGATTGTGGGATCCAAAAATACGGTATGCTAACCCTCTGCAGGTGCCTAGGGCACAAGATGTTTTGTTGTCAGCTGCCTGACGCAAAGCATGTGCAAATCCTGGGCGGGCATACATTGACCAGGTCGGAAGGGTACCTCTACCGGTCTCGGCCGGCAGTGAAGAGGCTGCATGGGCAAACCACCATTCACTGAGTGCTCTCTTTGAGAACTTGACTCGACGGCTGCCTCGTTTTCAGACCGCTGCCTCTTCCCTCGACAGGCGCAACATCGTCGTAGAGGTCTGTTTCGGGTACTTGACGCCCCTGTAGGAGCCACGTTTAAGATGTAGCCTCAACGGCGAGTGGCTAAATATCTACCTTAGAGATACTTCAGCTCAGAAGTGGGAAAGATAGAGTCCATATGCAGGCATATGAGCATTGTAATTGAGCATGTCGTCCTTCAAGGTGAAGCAGCAGTCGTCAAGGACCTGGGTAACGTTTGCCGAATTGTACCGAGTGCGCGATAACACGAGGGAGGATGAGGATAATGCTATTGATGAATGCGCTCGAATTGGTTGAATAAAAGAAAGGAGGGAGTAGATAGGTAGTGTACCGAGTGCGCGATAACGCGAGGGAAGATGAAAATGCTCGAATTGGTTAAAAGAGAAAAGAAGGGAAAGGTAGAAAAGGATAGGAGGGAAAGTTCCTTCCGTTCATCTCCTCCATCACCCCCCTCTCAGCTTTTTCTTCTCACTGCCTTCATCTCTGTGTTCTCCGTCGCCCTTCCTCTCCAACGACACTTCTCTCTTTCCCTTCCCCTTCCGCCCTTTCCCTCCTGCGCTCTGTCCTTGCCATCCCCTCCCCACCTCTTCCACATCATCATCCATCTCCATCTTGTCACCTTCCCCGTTCCCGCCATCGCTATCATTCTTCTTTCCCGCAACCGTCTTAGACGCATCCCCTTTACAGACTGGGCACAACTGGTCACTTGTCTTGATATCGGCCCCCGGTCCCAAGGGCGTTGATTCTCCCGCACATCCGCCTCTTCTCTCGCACGGGCGATTGCGGCGAATGGAACCGTAAGGCTGGACATAGAGCTCGCTGGAAGCGTTGATCCAGCCGAAGCCGCCAAGGCAGTAGGGGCCTTGGTAGCAGAACCTGTATTCCATGTACCACTAGCACATTTTGTTTCCGATGCTTGCGAATGTGTGGTAGGGCAGGTGTCTGGTACTGGTGTAGGCAAGGGGGGTTTTGTCTCTGGAAGCGTGGAGGACGAGGACGCTGTTGATTGTGCCAGAGACCACAGTTAAATAGACCTCCTCAGCAGTTTTGATATTGATTAACCATCAATGCTAACGAGATTCCTGGCGCATGGATGGCCTGCTATGAGGAAGCACGAAGCGGATATAGATCTGTCATCGCATCTTGATGACACTGCACGTTTCCATAACAAAATTCAGGCGGGCGTTTGCGTTCAACTCATGTTTTATGACTGTTTGTTGATTCCTTGGCAGTTTTGGTAGCTGACAGTGCGATAGACTTCAATTGGGTTTGACTTACCTGGGACATCTTCTTACCTTTGGGTTACAAGCAATGATAACTAGCCTGGGTAGCAACATCTGACGATTGTTTACCGGCTTTGAAGATCATGACACACTGCGTTCCTCAAATTTTATTTGGTCTCCCTCTCGGCGCGTTCTCTTCTCCTGTTTGTTGGTTGTTGTCTCGAAACATCCACATGGGAGTGTCTCTTGGGAGTTACGGAACCAGGGCCCAGCTCTCTTCTACACATCCTGCTGCCCAATCCAAATGTAAGTTAGTCATAATTGTGATTTTTTCAACAAAGGCCTCATGGCGCAACGGTAGCGCGTTCGACTCCAGATCGAAAGGTTATCCGTTCAAATCGGGTTGGGGTCATCCAATTTCTCTTTTTGCCTTTTTGCCAATGTAACTCCACCATCATCAAGTCCCACTCTTGCTTTTGTGTTTGTGCTGATGAAGTATTATGAGATGATGACTTGGCCATTGAATTTTTGCTCAAGGTTGATGACTGCTTGAATGAACATGCCCGATTTGACATTGTTGACCATTTTCCCTCAACTCACTTCTTGGGTTTGTTGGGTAAAGCGACTATACGCAATATCCGAACTGCGAGACAACCTTGCTAAGGTATCTATCACAGCAGTCGACCGCCGTTGTGACCCGACGCTGGCCAGGTATCACCATCACAGGCAACCGCCAGACCGGAGGAATGTTGCATCCGATTCTTGGGTTCGTGGGCACAAGAAGTGTGTTGATTGTGCTAAACTAGGAAGACAAGAAAAGAAAAGAAAATGTGGAGGGCTAAATACATAGTGGTGCGGGCTGGTGGGCCCACATGACAATGTCAGTGAACGGAGGTGGGACAGACCCCACCACAACACCGATGCATGTAACCACCACAGCCAATCCCAATCCAAGGCGTTGGAAAGAGGAGAGAAGGTCGAAGGTTGAAGGTTTCTTGGGATGGAATATTTGATGAGGACGGGAATGCAACATTGTAGTCGAGGATGCCAAGTCCCCTCGGGCCTTTCGTGTGGGATAACGCTGGTGGCTTGGAGTTCAAGTCGGGTTGCGGGGAGGTGACGATGTCATCATGGAGACCATCAGCTTCCTTTTTGGGCGAGTTTGAAGGCTGAATGGCCAATGAAATGGCGGATAGGATTTGAGTATAACGCAGTCAAGAAAGACTGGAGTGATGAAGAACACGACATCTCACTCAACCATCTGCCTCGTGAACTCGCACAGGTTTCTCTTGTGGTGGCACAAGGTAAATTGGCTGCTGCCGTCGAAAGTGCGAATCCGGATCAGCGACATCAAGGAACCGCAGCCTGTTGAATGGAGGAAGATTCCGAAGTTCTGCCTAGCCCACCAAACCATGAAGGTGGTGACCGGGATGGCACAAGCCACTTGTTTGTGCCCCACTACGAACGAACGGCAAATGGAGCTCGATCGAAGCCTCAATAGCTTATTTTTGGTTCGAGGAGATTAGGTCAACGGGATACCTACATCTTAACGAGAGGATCTCTTCAGTGGGCATTCCATTACTCGAGCGGTTTAGTAATCCCAACACAGAACTGAAGGATCACGGAAGGAGCGCTTTAAAGTTTGGAGTTCTTGCCCGGTTCGCGGAATGACGGGAAGCGGCAAGTCGATCCTATTCTCCACATATTTCCCCCTCCCCGCACCAGACCTGCAACTGGAAGCGGTCGCGCATGCATTCGATGACCTCAATGCAAACCTAACTCTCCCCATCCCGCCATCCGTCAATTCTTTGTTCACCCAATGCTGACCGGATCTCTGCTTTCGTATTTCTTCGTTACTTTTTGCCAACCTCCTGACTAATATCGCAAGCCTGATCGGCCCTTTTTCCAACATCTGCTCTCCTTGGCACTGGAAATGTCTGTTGCCCACGGCTCAATCGCCAATCGCCGACGCTCTCGTTGACCGGATCAAGATTGTCGCGACCTTTTCTCTTCCCCGCAAGCATGGAATCAAGATCATGGCTCACCCATTGCGACTCTGCGATGCCCGCTCCAACATGGCAACCCAACCCTCCGGACCAGTGACGACGGTCAAGAACATGGACCAGGGAAGACCACAGACACCGGACACCGCATCTACCCCTTGTTGATCCAGGTTCGGTGTACTGCGTACAACTCGACCGCATGTCTGAGACCCATCCAACCATCCACCCGTCATCCACAGCATCATGGACAACAGAACGACCGCGGATTGCCAGGGGTCAAAGTTGTCGATCCGTCCCTATATATCGGCCTTGTCCCGCACGACTCGTACACGGGCTGTGTCCAGACTGTTCCATCACACAAAGGACCTTTTCGAATCAAGTGTCAGTGTTTGTGACTGGTAAGAGCGGCAAAAACACACAAGAGAAAAGGGTCAAAGCTCTAGCTCCTCCAAAGTCCACACCATACAACATCGCGCCATGAAGTTCGCCATTCCGCTTGCCTTGCTGGCGAGCGGCAATCTCGCCCTGGCTGCGCCCGAGCCTGTCCAACCTCCCCATCACCAGGTGAGCAACGTTCGCTACGAAGAGATATACCATGCGCTCCTTCCCGTCCCATTCTTCCCGATTTCTTTGACCAGATCTTCCTCGATCCTGTTTCCAGCTTGCTGGATCATCATAGCACAGCACCACGGCATCTCATACTAGTAGATCTACACGTTCCATTTATCCAGATTGACCGTTTAACCTCAAACCTTGTGTGATCGGCCCAAACAGTCACTGCCAGACATGCATCTCAGACACGCCGCCCCATGGCTGTCGATACAAACAGTCTTGGGGGCCTCACTTCCTTTTGCTGACATAGACCCGTCAACACAGCTCCACAAGAGGGCGCTTGCCTACTCGGAACCCCATTATCCATCACCATGGATGGACTCCAAGGCCATCGGCTGGGAAGATGCCTACGAAAAGGCAAAGGCCTTTGTCTCTCAGTTGACCCTGCTCGAAAAGGTCAACCTGACAACCGGTATCGGGTACGTAACCCACCAAGCGCATCCATTACTGTATGCGCCGTCTGCGATACTAACAGATGGGTACACAGCTGGGCCGCTGAGCAATGCGTAGGCCAGACCGGCGCCATTCCTCGACTCGGCTTGAAGAGTATGTGCATGCAAGATGCCCCCTTAGCCATCCGTGGCACCGATTATAACTCGGTCTTCCCCGCCGGAGTGACAACCGCCGCTACGTTTGATCGAGGTCTCATGTACAGACGTGGATATGCTTTGGGCCAAGAAGCCAAGGGAAAGGGAGTCACGGTTCTACTTGGACCTGTTGCCGGTCCCCTCGGCCGTGCCCCTGAAGGCGGCCGTAACTGGGAAGGCTTCTCTCCCGACCCTGTCCTCACCGGTATCGCCATGGCCGAGACGGTCAGGGGAATACAGGACGCTGGTGTCGTCGCTTGCGCCAAGCACTTTGTCGGCAACGAGCAAGAACACTTTAGACAGGTTGGGGAGGCACAGAACTACGGCTACAACATCTCCGAGACCCTATCATCCAACATTGATGACAAGACCATGCACGAGCTGTACCTCTGGCCTTTTGTTGATGCCATCAGGGCTGGGGTAGGCTCCGTCATGTGCGTCTACACCCAGGCCAACAACTCGTACGGCTGCCAGAACTCGAAACTCCTCAACAACCTCCTCAAGCAGGAGAACGGATTCCAGGGCTTCGTCATGAGCGATTGGCAAGCCCAGCACACTGGTGTCGCGAGCGCTGCTGCCGGTCTCGACATGAGCATGCCCGGAGACACCGAGTTCAACACCGGGCGCAGCTACTGGGGAACCAACCTCACCCTTGCCGTCCTCAATGGAACGCTCCCACAGTGGCGCATTGACGACATGGCCATGCGCATCATGGCTTCTTTCTTCAAGGTCGGTCAAACTGTTGAAGACCAAGAGCCCATCAACTTCTCCTTCTGGACCCTCGACACGTATGGCCCGCTGCACTGGGCCGCCGGCAAGGACCACCAGCAAATCAACTGGCATGTCGACGTTCAGGGTGACCACGGTAGCCTTATTAGGGAGATCGCGGCTCGCGGAACAGTGCTGTTGAAGAACACCGGTTCCCTTCCCCTAGACAAGCCCAAGTTCGTGGCTGTCATTGGCGAGGACGCTGGGCCAAACCCCTTTGGGCCGAACGCATGCTCCGACCGTGGATGCAACAATGGTACCCTGGGTATTGGCTGGGGTTCTGGCACCGGTAACTTCCCTTATCTTGTGACGCCTGACCAAGCCCTGCAGGCCCGCGCTGTTCAGGATGGATCTCGCTACGAGAGTATTTTGAGGAACCATGCCCCGAAGGAGATCAAGGCTCTGGTTTCCCAGCAGGACGCTACGGCCATTGTTTTTGTCAACGCCAATGCGGGTGAAGGTTACATCAACGTTGAGGGCAATGAGGGCGACCGCCTGAACCTCACCCTCTGGAAGGAGGGCGACGCGCTGGTCAAGAACGTTTCGAGCTGGTGTAACAACACCATTGTCGTCATCCACTCGCCCGGTCCTGTCTTGCTCACGGAATGGTATGACAACCCCAACATCACCGCCGTCCTCTGGGCCGGCATGCCTGGTCAGGAGAGCGGCAACTCCATCACCGATGTCTTGTACGGAAGAGTCAACCCATC
Organism: Pseudoneurospora amorphoporcata; assembly: GCA_033297205.1. Classification (NCBI taxonomy): domain Eukaryota; kingdom Fungi; phylum Ascomycota; class Sordariomycetes; order Sordariales; family Sordariaceae; genus Pseudoneurospora; species Pseudoneurospora amorphoporcata. The sequence goes on from MU859357.1 coordinate 11,419, forward strand.
CGGCCGCTCTCCCTTCACCTGGGGCGCCACGCGCGAAAGCTACGGCACCGACGTTCTCTATGAGCCGAACAACGGGAACGAAGCTCCTCAGGTAGACTACACTGAGGGTGTCTTCATCGATTACCGCCACTTTGACAAGGCCGATGCCCCTGTCCTTTACGAGTTCGGCTACGGATTGAGCTATACCACGTTTGAGTACAGCAACTTGAAGATCGAGAAGCACCAAGTCGGCGAGTACACCCCCACCGCGGGGCAGACGGAACAAGCGCCCACGTTTGGTAACTTTTCTGAAAACGTGGAAGACTACGTATTCCCTTCGGAAGAGTTCCCCTACGTCTACCAGTTCATCTACCCCTACCTTAACAGCACCGACATGTCTGCTTCCAGCGACGATGCCCACTACGGCCAGACCGCCGAGGAGTTCCTGCCACCCAAGGCCAACGATGGATCGGCGCAGCCTTTGCTTCGCTCATCCGGCCACCATTACCCCGGTGGAAACCCTGCCCTGTATGATATCATGTACACCGTCACGGCGGATATCACCAACACGGGCAAACTGGCGGGTGATGAAGTACCGCAGTTGTACGTGAATCTCGGAGGGCCGGAGGATCCCAAGGTGGTGTTGAGAGGGTTTGACAGACTTAGGGTTGAGCCAGGCGAGAAGGTGCAGTTCAGGGCGGTGCTGACGAGGAGAGACGTGAGCTCTTGGGATACTGAGAAGCAGGATTGGATAATCACTGAGGACTCGAAAAAGGTCTACGTTGGGCCAAGCTCAAGGAAGCTGGAGCTTGAAGAGGTTCTTCCCTGAATGGGGAGATGGATGGAGGTATTGAATAATATCTGTGAGAGAATACCATAATCTCGTCCTCGTCTTTGCACACGGCAATCAACCGTTGCTGTTATTCTCGCGAGTTTCATTATTAGCCGTTCCGCTTGTTTCTTCTGTCAGCCACCTGCCTCCATGCCTGCTCCTAATGATTCTCTTCCAGTTATACGAGGTAGGCAGCCCTATTTCGACTACTATTGTCTGATGATCACTTGATACAAGTGACCGATGTTGACTTCCACATAGCTTGCACTCCGACGTCAACGCGATATGCTCCTTCCAACCCCGCCATTTGCTGTTTTGAACCATCCAACCGCCGGGCGCCGAGGCCCACGCTGAGTCGATTGCTTCCATCGCACCTTCCAGTCTTTGCACTTTGGAAGACAGGTGGAGTCAGTCGTTTGCTTCCATGTCTGTTCCTGACGCTCCTTCCTCCTCCGCCATCAGGTACTCGTTATCGGACAATACGGCCCATTCTTCGGACCCGAAATTACACGCCAAAATCCGCTCGAGGCTACTGCAAGATGCGTTTGTCACTTCCCTCTCAAGTCCCGCTCAGGCTTCCAATTCCCCGTCCCTCATTTCCTCGGACCAATGAATCCCTCCTCCTATTTTTCTCCCACGCTTCTTCCTTTCCAACCTTCGTTCCCAATTTCCATAAGAGAGCAAGGTCACCATCAGTCTCCCTTCCTCCGCCTGTCTCTCTTTCAACGCTCGTTGCTCCTACGCTCGTTATCTCCACGTTCGTTACCCACCAGCCGGTCGTGAACGGCGTCCACTCGTTCTTTTCTTTCATTCCGAGATCAACACCCGTCAAGACTCAAGCCCCATCATCACGATGCGCTTCCATCTTCTTGCGGGCTTAATTGCCTTTGGCAGCGGCCTCGGAGTCCACGCCGCTGGTCTTGCTGTTGCTGCGGTTCAACCCCCTGTTGCTGGTAAGTAATCCCCAAGTCCTGACTCCCTTGATGGCGTCCGTGAATACCTGTGTGACTGCGTGCGCCTCGTACGCATCTTTTGCCTCGCCGGGAGTCCAGTTTACACTTTCTCCAGTTCTGGGTCTATTCCCATGGCCAGTAATGACCGCCTGCTAACCACTTCCACTTCCAGTCACAGCCCTTCCTTCCGATGCCCGTCCCACTGACACCGGTCCTCTCAACCCGACTATTGTCACTGTCAGCGACACCCAGAGTGGCAGCACCCTCACCATTCCCTGGCCCATTTCCCCCATTCCTTCCAGCTCCATATCGGTCGTTACCGTCTCTCCCTCGGCCTCGGCCATCCCCGTTTCCTGCCCTCGCGACAATAACACCTTCTGGACCGACCATGCCACGAAGAATGTGTACCAAGTCGAATGTGGTATTGACTACTATGACTTAGCGGCCAACTGGAACTTCAACGAGGGCATGAGGCACAGTTGGGAGGAGTGCGCGAAGTGGTGTGCCGAGTATGACTATTGTCTGGCCTTCAGCTACATCGCAGGCATCCCGTTGAAGCCAAACTGCTGGTTGAAGAACAGCCTGAGGGGGCAGACGATCAACTGGAATAGTTGGGCTGGAAAGTTGGTTAAGGGTGGTGCTGGCATTGCTGCCCCTGGACATGGTGATGGTGGCAGCAGTGCGGCTGCCAATACTGTTGCCGGTCTTGTGAAGGAGACAACTACATTCCTGGCGGTTGCGGTTGATACAACTACCCTCCTTGTGAAGGGAACCGCGGTTACAACTGCTGTCACTACTGTTGTCACGACCGAGTTGGTGAAGCCCGTTGCCCCTGTCCCTGCTACCACACTCAGCATTGCACGGACAAGCTCCGCACTCCCAAATCCCACCGCCATTGCGGTCAGCTGCAATAACGCAACTTGGTGGGCAGACGAAAGGGCTTCCTGGCGTGCCATTGAGTACTTCTGCCAGGGTGGTCACGACGGAACTTTCGGCGGTCATGCTTCTGACAAGATGATGCATGGGGAGTACTCCATTGCTTCTGCCTACTGGCCCTACAACGGCACCACAGTCATCACCAGCGTCGTTTCCAAGGCAGGCTGCACCGTGACACTTGACAAGAATCTGTGCATGCAGAGATTCAGGGCGCCCATGTATGGGTGTGATCCGGATGTCCAGTATGAGAGACGTGGTGGATCGGTTTCTGATGGCTGCTCCGACTGGACTATCCACATGCAGTCATGGCCGAGTGTTGGGCTTTGCCAGGATCAGGACAAGGGAGGTGCCGGTCTGTGCGCGACTTGGAGCACTGGTTATTCTTCGGATGCTGCCGCTGCTGATGGCTTGAGGATTGACTGGTTTCCTCGTGGCTAGAGTTGGAAAGGGGGACTGCGGAAGACACAAGAGCGTTTTGCGGTGGCACCATCATAGAGCATGCTCTGCTCTTCCCTTGCAGAGTTTGCTTGCATACCTACCTACCTGACGACTCCGTGTAGCCCTCCAAGAAGCAGAGAAAGTCCGTCCAATACTACGAGATGTAAAGATTGGGACTCGTAGCCGGAGTCACCCTAATGTGGAGGAAAGTGTTTGGCAATTTTGGCATTTGGTCACCGTTTGTACCTACACTACTCCGATTTTGGAGTGAACAATGGAACAACTTATACATCCGAGGTCAAGAAAGTTCCTGTCTTCATGTTGTCCAGGCGTAAGTTGCAGTTTCTTAATCCTGCTCTTCCATCGCCCTGTATGTCAAGTGTTTCTTCTGTCTGTGACTGCGCAAGTTCACCAAAGCTTCCTGTTTACCATCGCCCCTGGGGTTGAGTCGCTAATACCTGCCTTGTTGTCTATTCTTTCGTTGCCTGGTCAAGAAAGTCCAATCAAGGGCCGAGCACAAGGACGGAAATTGCCTCACGAAGCGCGCTTCGTCTCGCGCACCAGATACCTGTATAAATGGTTCCCAGTCATTCTCCTAACTCTTTTCCTTCTCGCATCTACTCAAACACAACTTCTCGGCTACAACTTGGATCAGTTTGTCCCCATTTCCCAGCTTTCTTTCTCGGCGTACGCCGTATATTGTTCTCGCTTGACTCCAAGTTTAACAGCAACAACACCATTGACAGCCCATCATACCATTTCTCGACCTCTCATTAGGTACCAATCAACATGGACTCCTCGCCTTCTGCCCCCACTAATCTCCCGCTCACCCAACGGAACCAATTTATCTCTCGCCTTCTGGCCGTCCAGTCCTGTCCAAGCGGTCCTCCTTACACATCCAGTCTGCAGATCTCGCGCGACCATCAGTACCCCATCCCAGGGCCCAATGAAGTCTGCATCCGGAGCCGCGCTGTGGGCCTCAACCATATTGACTGGAAGAATTTGGAGCATGAGATTATGGTAAAGCAATGGCCCGAAATCCTGGGGTTTGAAGTCGCGGGTGTTGTTGAGATGGTAGGAATGGATGTGAAGGATAGCGAACTGAGAGTCGGTCTGGCGGTGCTTGGGCTCAGTGGGCCGGTCGGCATGAGGGGTGGGCCTCCTGGAAAGGGGGGACCTGAGGGACCAGGAGGACCGGGTGATAAAACTAGTGATGTGGAGAAGAGTGCGGGCAAAGGAGGGGATAAAGAGAGTTTGATTGAAGGCGCGAAGGAACTAGTCGAGAAGGCAGTCGAAAAACATGAAGAACAAGGGATGTGGGTTGGAAGAGCTGGTGGGTTCCAGGATGTGACGTGCGTGCACAAGAGTATGGTAACCAGGAAGCCGGCAAACTGGAATTTTGCGTGGGCAGCCGGTGCCCCGTGAGTTTTGTCCTGCTCCCTATTGATGTCACAATAAAGTGCTAATGAGATACAGACTGGTCTATATCACGGCTTGCTCGGCGATTGTCTGCGGGTTAGGTATCCAACTACCCTTCTTGGCGAACAACACCAAGCCGTCCTTGGACAGTACCACATCGCTCTTGCATCTTGAGTCCCTCAACATCAACGACGACTTTAAGAGAACCAGCGCCGTAAACAAGCTCCGCGTCAAGTCTGTCCTTGTCCTAGGCGGTTCATCAGGAGTTGGCGGTGCAGCCATTCAGCTCTTGCGCTTGGCACTCGGGCCCAAGGCTGTCATTATCACAATCACCAATAACAAAAACTACTACCGCGAGCTCCGTGACCGCGGAGCCACTGCCCATCTAAGTGGTCAATATGAAGGTCTTGTTGAGAAGGTCCGGTTTCTCACGGGCGGAAAGGGAGTGGATGCCATTGTCGATTGCATTTCTGGGGCTGCTTGCCTTGAGCTCCCTCCCATTCCTCAATCCCCTACCCCATCGGCGGATTACGATGTCGAACTGAAAAAGGAGAATGTTCCCACAGACGACAAGGCCAAGGAGAACAGCAGTCCTAAGACACAGCAGATCAAGGACGAACATACCGCTGACACAGACAACATCACTATCAAGGAGGAGCCTGGTATAGACACGACCGCTATCATCAAGGAGGAGCCTGATACAGACAAGACCGCTATCATCAAGGATGAGCCTGACACAGACAACATCACTATTAAGGAGGAGCCTGACACAGACGTGGAGGTACTCGGCTCCATAAAGAAGGAGCCTGACACTGACGAGGTTATTATCAAGGAGGAGCCTGACACAGACAAGATAAGCATCAAGAAGGAGCCAGGATTAGACGAGGCGGCAATCGAAGATATCCCAGAGTTCCAGCCGGTGACCTTTTGGGACGTCTTCCGCAAAGATGGACCCAAGCTGTACGCTGAAGTGGCTACGGGTCGGAAAGTCAATGTCCCTACCGACAGGGGCATCCAGGCGAAGCTGGTTTTCTCCAAAATGATCTTGAGCACACCTGGTGGTGAGCGCGCGCTTAAAGCGCTACCTGCCCTGGTTGAGGCAGGAAAGTTTGTGTTTCCGCACCCGGGAGGAGTCAAGGTTGTGGGCAAGGGGCTAGAAAGCATCGCGACGGGGTTGGCGGAGTTGAGAGAGGGTAGCGGTGGTGTGAAGTTTGTTGTTGAGGTGTAGATTGTACCTGGAATTATTGTGAGATGGGGCGTGGAAGTGTATTTTCTCTCGTGTTGCATGCTTAGTTCGTGGTTCTGCTGGTTCAGTTACCTTCTATTCTGGTTTCCCAATGGCTTGGTGCCATGGTGGTGGACATGGTTTTGTGCTAGGTCATCGCGGTATGTATCGCAATCTTGTTTCCTCTAGCATTGCTTACAGCTTGACTTTGCTTTTCAACATAGATGGCTCAGAGACTCGGAGGCATGTTTATATACAGAGATTGAATGCGATTGCGGTTTGTGTCAACCTGAGGACCAAAGTGATTTTGCCGTGAAGCGTGGCCGACATCTGGGATGTGGCGCTCCAGGGGGTGGCTGGTGCTGTGTGGCGCGCTGCACAAGACGTCAATCCGGCGCTAATCAAACAGGCGTGGAGAGAAAGTGACGCTCAAGGCACATGGTGGGCCGATTGATATCGAGGGCATTGCAGTTGCGGCTATGAATGACAAGTTGCAGCTGCAGAAGGTGGAAGTGTTCTTTGATCCCATGATGATGATGTTCAGGCAGATGGAAAAGAAGGTTACAGTCTAGCGTCAATGAATGGACCTCCAACACTAGTGGTGGTGCTGTTTTATTTCTTGTTGACAAGTAAATTCGATCGCACGTCCTTTCAGCCTTCAATCGTCTTTCCAGGCCCTTTGACCGTCCTCTTCTTACCCAAGTTCCTCAACTTTCAGGTCCCTTCACCACAGACGTGATCATCAACCCAAAGAAAATCTTTTGAGGTTTTATTATTTGCTAGAGGCATCGCTGCAACATAGAACCTCGGTCTATGGGTGAGTTCGGCCTGCTCGCAAATTTGCGGTTGACCCTATCCCCATCCGGCCAATGAAGAGAAAACTGCAAAACCACGCAGGTCTTTACCACTGATGCTGACGGAGAGGGGAAGGGAAATGAGGACTGAAACGGGACCGGAACAGAAAACGGGGCGGAACAACAGCAAGAAGAGACGCCGCCTAGACATAGATGGAAGAATGAGCACCTAATCCAACCAAGGTAAAAGCGAAAGTGGAATCGAAGGAGAATAAACAGACGCGATAAATGGCAATGTAACCGTAATAGATTCAATGCTCTAATGAAGATGAGATGCTATGTACGTATCGAGCAAAGCAAGGCCGCCACTGAACCTGGACTGGGCCGCCAGAAACATTAACATGAAGAGGGGTCGAAATAGAGAAGTGACTGACGTGCAATCATCACCCAAAACGCCCAGCTCCCATCACTGCCGTCTGGCATGTTCAAGTCCAGTCGATACCTCTACTCAATGTTGCCCCGGAATTCCCGCCAGAATGTCATCAAAAGTCGTAGCTGTGTGCCTCCTCCCTGTCCCTGTGCCCGGCTGGGGAGTCCGAGTCCAATCCGGCTGCGGTTGAGTCTGCGGCCGGGGTCGCGCACTAACCGTCGCTGAACGATGGACTCTAGACCCGTTCGCATTGAAACCACCACCGCTTCCACTTCCAGTACCCGGAGTCACGTCGTAGTCTGGATCGTCTTCCTTGCGCGTCTTGCGTGTTAGGAAGCGAGAGAGTCGAGAAAGGGTGCCGGCTCGCTTGAGCTTTGAGCCTCCTCCGTCTTGTTGCTGTGGTGGTGATGGCCGGGGGTCCCAACTGGGGGCGGAGGAGCCGGTGCGGCTTGTGCGAGTGGTACTGGAGCGAGAGAGAGTTTCCTTTTCCGAGTAGCGATGTCCATGACGCTCTTTCTCGGTGGTGTCCCTCCTCTCCAGGCCCTTCTCGTCGCCGTATCCGGCGTCTCTGTTTTCCCTCCTGCTTTCCCTGCGACTTGGTCTCCTATCCGGCTTCTCCCTGACACTAGCAATTCGATCCATGACCGAGTCCACCCTCTTTCTCGTGCTGTATCCTCGTTTAGGCTTTTCCTCATCCCCCTCTGGTACCGCGTTATGGTCACTGAAAGGATCGTGATCGGGCCCTTCTTCGAGGACGTAGCCTGATTCGGTGCCGTCGACGATCCCTGGAACGTCGACGCTGGGTAATGGTGTTGGGGGCTTAACGGGGAAGAGCTTGCCGTAGGTGGCGCCGGGTGCGCCCTCCCAGATTGTGCCGTCGGTGTTGTCGCGGTAGGTGTAGACTTGGCTGTCGGCGTCGTAGCCTATGCGGGTCATGTTCTCGGGGAGACGCTCGGCGTCTGTGTCGAGGTCTTTCCAGCGACCCATTGCGACTCGATAGTTTGTTGGGTTGGCGGTGAAAAGAGATGCGGTTGTGGTGTAGGTGGTGGGTGAAAGAGTCGGGACGTGGTTTTTGGAAATGTCGTCGATGTTGTTAAGACAATCTGGATCGGGTGGAGCAGATGTCTGATGATGGTGCAGATACGGATGCAGACTGTCGTAGTAGAATACCTAGATCGACTCGATGCTAGGGAATTTGGTGTTTGGAAACAATCAGAAGTTGATGATGTTGTTTGCGTTGTCGAGAAACAGCAGATATTGGGCGTCGTCAGGGTCCTCAGAGTGGATATACGCTTGGACGGCGTGTTGGTCGGACAATGATGTCACCCCTTTGTGTTTGTGTTACCAGCAACGGATTGGGTTGGAAGGACAACGGCCACGTCAAGGTTTTTGATTGCTTGATGAAGATGCTGTTAGATGGATGTTTCTAGGAAAAGAAAAGCAACTTGAAAGGAGGAGGTGTTGGGGACTTTGTAGGAATTACGCATGAGTGATACCTTAAGCAGAGGGGAATGTGGATGGAGACTCACTGGAGACACTGGACCCTTATCCCACCCTCCAAGCCTCCGTGATCAACGACTTGTGCGCCGCTCATTGGACACGCCCGTAACGCCGAAACAGATTGACAACTGAGGGTACAACGTCACTGCCGTCAATGGCACAGCTACCTATTCATTGCCCTGTACGGACCCACAAACATCACTGGAAAAGGACAGGAGTGAGTAACAGGTCACTTCCGTCCACAACCAAACTTGGCGACGTGACGGGACATGCCGTCCCCTTATTACACTACTATTGACATGATACACAAGTCACACGCACCAGCCGCAACTGGCGAAGCAGCCTCCCATGCCTAGCTATCCAAACCACAACACACAATCATATCCTCCTTTCCGGCCTAGTAAATACCAGGCACGATTCTCCACCTGACAAGCTTCTTGTACTTTTCCCAATCCTCACCATACTTTTTGGAGCACTTCTCATCATCTCTGAGATCGCGATGGATCAAGAGAATGGCAAAGTACAAAATGTAAAAGTAGGTGAACACGATACCCCATCCCCTCGCCTCGCCCTGAACAACCTCGCGCCCGTCAAGCATAGTAATGGCACCAGGAGCGCCGCTGCCCGCCGAGAGAATCTGGTAACCAGCAATGCCGGTGGGGAGCGAGTAAGGCCAGCTCTGCAGCCAATCGCCCAGGTAGTTGATATGGCGAGCGATGCCCCACCATCCCGAAGTGATGAGGCGAGACCCGGTCTTGGTCTGGAGGTATTTAAGGTGCTTGACGCTGGGGTCCTCGGGGTTCCTGCGGAAGTTGTTCTTCTGGCTGTTGGACAGGCGGAAGATGCTGTAACCCGCAGCCAAAACAGTACCGACGGCGATTAAGCCGAAAGCGCCAAGCTGTTGAGGATGAGTGGCCAAGTAGCGGGTCTGAGTCGAGTACATGAAGGGCACCCAAACCACGTCTCCGAAGCTCAGCATGAATCCGAAGCCGTCGGTAGTAATGTCCATTGTCGTCAGAACAGCAGGCTCCATGTAGATACCGTCAAAGACGTAGAAGGCCTGGATGGCGGTGATGAAGAGAATCGAGTCCGTCACGTAGCCGAACTGGCGGTATTGTTTGGCGATGAAGGCGCAGTTGAGAATGATCCACCCCAGAAGGCCGGGGCGCATTTCCATGAATTCCTTGATGTCGACCTCGCCAATCAAGGGGAGCGTAATGCGGGGGTTAAGTTCGCGGCCGATGTAGAAGTCGTAGATGAGGGAGCCGGTGACACCGCCAGCTGCTAGCTCGCGCATGTCCTTGTTGCCGGGCTTGACGTCAAAACTGCGGACGTAGACAAAGATGGCGAGCGCCGAGGCGAAAAGGATGTTGGCGCTGATGATTTGCGCAAAGTTGTCCGAGATGAAAGTCCAGACGGGGAACTCGGCGCCCTGGGCGATAGTGCCGGCCGCCAGGATGGCCAAGGTGCACATGGCCGAGTTGAAAGCGTTCAGCTTGTACTTGAGACGACGGCCGGTGCTCAGCTCGGTTCCCTCGACATGGTGGCCGGGGAGAATGCGGTATTGAACCAGCGAGAGGGCATAGTAGGCCAATGTCCAGAGCGTGGCTGACCACGAGAAGAGGCCGAAGACGCCATTCTCAGGCCAGCCGATTTCGCGCTTGAGCTGGTCGAGGTCGAGAGACTTGGGGTGGAGGAGCGAGGGCGCTGGACAGCCCGAGATGTCGTTGCAGAACAGGTTGAAGACGTGGACGAGGATGGGGAGGCCAAAGGTGATGGCGAAGGCGCCGATGCTGTTGTCGAACTTGTTAGCTGGGCGCGTCCTGGACCTTGTTGTCTGCCAACTTGGTGTTGGTGATAGGGGTTCATTTTTGTTTGGGCAACTTACGGGCCGCCAAACTCGTAGTGCTGCTGGCGCGGCGCAACCGCCTTCTGTGCGGCGACTTGCTTCTGTTTCCCGGCCATGGTGTGATGATGGCTTGTGTTGCTGTAGATAACAACAACAACACGAAAGCGGGGAGAGAGAGAGGATAAAGCTGCCTTTTTAAAGGGTTCAGCTCTGCATGTGGTCGTGGGACAACTGGCAGCAGCAACAAAATAGAAACCACGGCGCTGGACCAGTGACGGTGACGAAAGGAAAGGAGCTTGGGCCATGCCGGTAAAGTGGAGCGAATCGTGCCAGACGGGTCGCGGCTTTCCGGGTGGACTCTCGAGCCTTGGCTGCTTGGCGTCGACTGGTCTGTGCTTGACAGGAAGTACCTGTTCGCCCCATGTCTTTGCAGTGGTACTTTGTCCCAGACGACCGTATTCTCGTATTGCAGTCCCCTTTGCAACTGAACTCTGATCGGCCTGCTTAGTATCCGAGAGAGGAGAAATGATACGATTCCCATAGGTTGAGCCGAGACCTTGACAGCTCTACTTCTCCAATTCTCGTCCTTGTTTGGCAAAGCAATGTACCTTGGCGATTTCCGTCTTGAGTGTGGATGCACCCCTGATCTGCCTGGTCCAAGATGGACCAATCACACGAGACCGTGGGCCTTGCTGGCCAGTCAAAGACAGGGAAGCCTCCGGTTTAACGGAAAGGTCAAAGGTCCGTCAGTGACAGATTTCTAAGTTCCACTGACGACACTGCTGAAGCCAGGCAACTCTGGCAACCAACTAACAATTTCATCAAGACATACGACGAGAGTCCGTCATCATTACCGTTTCTTACCACGGATTGATCTACGGGCACTTTGCGATATCCGACCCCGCGACTTAATCAATCCTCGATCCAACAATTCCCCGAACCACCATGCAATAACCCCCCCTCCGTCCCGACGAACCACAGCCATACACCACCGAGCGCCTTGTCGATACCTTATCCATAGCTCCCATCTCGTTGCATCACCAAGTCGCCAAAATGCATCCTCCAAGTCCCAGTCGGCTCATAGTTGCCATCTGCGCCCTAACCGGTGCTGCCCATGCCTCCAATGCCGAATCCTCCTCCCCGTCGCTATCCCCTACCGCCACCGTAACACCCTGCGTTGCCACCTCCACCAACGGCGCCTTCTACGATCTCCGTCCCGACATCGCCGTCATCCCCGAAAAGGACGTCAAGCTTGCCCGAGGCACACACACAAAAGACTACCTTGCCCGCGGATACGACTACGGATACAACATCACCCTGAACATATGTGCCCCGGTCGTCAAGGGTGTCGAGGATGTCGTGGGTCTGACCAGCGAGCGATGGAGCAAGGTGGGCGCGTGGTATGAGAAAGGCGGCAAGGTCTACAGTCTCGGACAAGAATCGGGTGCGTTGACGCCCAGAGGGAGGAAGCTGGTGTTGCAGTACAGCCAAGGGTCGCCGTGTGAAGCACCAGAGGACAAGGACGACAAACGGAAACGAAGCCGTGGTGTTGTTCACGAAGGCGCTGCCTACAGCAAATATTCCGACGACGAAGACGAGGATCGTGACGATGACCAGACCGATTCCGACACCGACTCCGACAGGCAGAACAGCAACGCATCCAAAGACAAAATCCGCCGCAAGTCTGCAACCATCTCGTTTCTCTGCGACCGGTCCCCCGACAGCCCGACCGCCGTCTCTTTCGTTGGTACCGACCCAGACGAATGCTCCTACTTCTTCGAGGTCCGCTCGCAACACGCTTGTGCCGGCGCAGAGCCTCACAAACCCGGTTCTGTTGGGCCTGGAGGAGTCTTTGCCATCATCTTCTTTATCGCCCTGGCCGTGTACGTCATTGGTGGTATTACTTACCAACGCACCGTGGTCAAGCAGAGGGGATGGAGGCAGTTGCCCAACTACACTCTCTGGGCCGGTATCTGGAGCTTTCTCAAGGTATGGAGTGTCATTTGCTTCTGCTTCGGTTCTTTTGGGCCAATGAGGGATCGGAAAGCGATGGGCATGGTTTAGTATGCAGAACGATCAGAAGTGGTGAGGGAGCAGAAGCCAGTTTTGGTTGTCATCTTTTTACGGGGCGACGTTGCTAACTGTCTGTTGCATAGGACACCTTTATCATCCTCACTTCGTCCTGCGCGCGTTTCCTGCCTATTCGGCGGGGATACCGATCGTTGAGCTCGACGTCTCGCGGCCGATATGGAAACAACGACGACGAGAACCGGTTGATCGATCAGCTGGATGAGGAGTGGGACGACTGATCTCAAACCCGGTCCTTGTCGTTGGGGTGGGATAGGTATGCTTGGCGTTCATTTCCTCTTTCTTGCCTTTTGGGGTTCTTGTTCTTCTTAAGCTTCTCTTCTTCCTGAGACAGATCCTTCTTTGGCCTATCTGTTGTATTTATCCACAACGTCACCGGGCCGGCGTCCGGCGTCTAACCCTCGGTGCTTGAGGCACAGCGGGTAGTTATTGGCTATAGACTTTTTGTATATCTTTTCCATCCCAGTGTGCCATCCATTCTGCTGCTCTGTCATGATGAACCATCCCTCGTTGCAGGGTTCCATGCCCTGTGATCCAGCCACTTGTACCGGAATCGCCACAACACTGCGCATCTGGACGCATCTAGCTACCCACACACCCCTGCTGCTATGAAGATCTCGGATCGCAAGCCTGAAATCCCGCTCGAAAGGTGTTTCTGGAAAGGGGAATCCTGTTTCTGTTTTAAGTTGCGTTGACAGCATGTTCGGGACAGAAGGGATAATCAGGGGGCGAAGTAGTATTGAAGTCTACCCCAGAACTCAACACTCTACCACAAGACAACTCATCTGATTCAACATCGACTGACAACCAGACATCCTATTATCAAGATGTTCGAGGATTCGATGGATTTCGATAACCCGGTTCGAGATCTCAGGTTTCCATGTCTCAAATTACCACATCCCACCTCCTCTACTGTCGCCATGTCAGTATCAAAAATCACGGTTAAATGCCACCCTTCAATCCTTGGCACCCACCCACCGACTACTCCCAAATTGTCAACGGCACAACATCCACCGCTTCCCGGTTTCCGGGACCGTGGCTTACCATCCCCAGACATTCCCCCACGGCTCTGTCACTCCGTCTTGCCGAATTCAAGATGCCAAGTAGATTAACCGCTCCATTCATCTTCAGTTACGTTCATCCAAGTCCACCAATCCAGCAGTCGTCCTCCCGAAACTTCGTCAGCAAAGACTGAAACAGCGCCGCACCGCGTTCCCGGTCAAGCCTCTTTGCGTTCCATTTGTGTGGGGTTACGGCACCTACAACAGGCTTCAGACGTCACGAGGTCGTCCTGCTTGCCGCCCCGAAGAGGTTGAGGACGGATGCCCGAAGCAAGATCATGGAAATGACAGGACGAGCGCTCGATCCGGATGGGAGTTGGGTTTATGCTCCGGGGTTGGGGAAGTGACAGTGTCATATCGCCGATCCAGTCCATGGTCAATATCAAATTCCCAACAACTACAGTCAGGATATAAAGCACAACCACACTCACAGCCCATCCTATTCCCTTCTTTCTGATCCCTCAAGACACTTCTTACGTCTCAACCACACATCAGCCCAACATGCGGTCTACTCTCCTTACCGGCCTCATCGCCGGCCTGCTCTCTCAACAAGCCGTTGCCCACGCCATCTTCCAAGCCCTCTGGGTCGACGGCACTGATTATGCCTCGCAATGCGCTCGTGTTCCTCCTTCCAACTCTCCCGTCACCGATGTGACCAGCACTGCTGTGAGGTGTAACGCTGGTACTTCGCCAGTTGCCAAGAAGTGCCCTGTCAAGGCGGGAAGCACCGTCACTGTTGAGATGCATCAGGTTTGTTGTCCTTCTCCTTCTCTCACCTTCCTCCCTCTTCCACCTTTTCTCTTCCCTCCTGTGTCCACGCTAACACATAGCCAGCAACCCAACGACCGCTCCTGCGCCTCTGAAGCCATCGGCGGCGCCCACTACGGCCCCGTCCTCGTCTACATGTCCAAGGTCTCCGACGCCGCCTCCGCCGACGGTTCCTCCGGCTGGTTCAAGATCTTCGAGGACACCTGGGCCAAGAACCCGTCCGGTGCCTCGGGCGACGACGACTTCTGGGGCGTCAAGGACCTTAACAAGTGCTGCGGCAAGATGCAGGTCAAGATCCCCTCCGACATCCCCGCGGGCGACTATCTCCTCCGCGCCGAAGTTATCGCTCTTCACACCGCCGGCAGCGCGGGTGGCGCCCAGCTGTACATGACTTGTTACCAGATCACCGTCTCGGGCGGTGGTTCCGCTAGCCCGGCAACTGTCAGCTTCCCTGGTGCCTACAAGAGCTCCGACGCCGGTATCCTCGTCAACATCCACAGTACTATGAGCACCTACGTCGCGCCTGGACCGGCTGTGTACTCGGGCGGCAGCTCCAAGAAGGCCGGCAGTGGCTGTGTTGGCTGCGAGTCTACTTGCACGGTTGGCTCCGGCCCGACCGGCACTGCTTCTGCCGTCCCTGTTACGAGCACGTCGGCTGCTGCAGGTGGTGGAAGCGGCGGGTGCAGCGTTGCCAAGTATCAGCAGTGTGGTGGAACTGGTTTCACTGGATGCACGACTTGCGCTGTAAGTTTTCCAATACCTCTCCAACTTTAACAAGTAGGATACATGTATGAGTTTACTTGCTAACGTGTGGTGGTATCTTATCTAGTCCGGCTCCACCTGCAGCGCTGTCTCTCCTCCTTACTACTACCAGTGTGTCTAAACACTCAACTTGGCAGGCTGTTACCGACATGATAGGATCGGACTCCCTCAGAAGAGGAAGAGCGAGAAAGGGGAGAAATGTTGAAAGTTCACCCACCCGCCTTTGCAGCCACACAAAAGAATTCGCTGTACATACCTCTATGGAAGTTACTTTATTCTTGGTCCTACTAGTCTTGGCATCTCTTGGTAGCTTTGGCTGAGGCGGTACATATCCAGAATGAGAATCGTGGGGACTTCACCCCTCCTATATTAACTGAAGCTTATCCATGGTACCGCGACGTTCTACAAATAAGCAAGGAATGGAGAACTTGTCAAAAATGGCTTTCTGCACCGGTCAAAATGATTCCTCGCACACCCAGCAAGATTCCTCACCATGCACGTCCTGTCCTTTCCCCGTATACTGTTTTTCCTCCTACTCCATTCTCCTCTCTCTCCCCTTCGGCCCAGCCAATTCTTTAGAAACTGTGTCGTTGCCTCCTTCCGGTTGAACCGAGTGCGATGTCCATCATCCAACACTTGCAGCCCAGACACCTCGGCTTCCTCCATCTTCAAAACCAACACGTCGCGGTCAGGGATGCAGTACATGTACTGTTTGTCAGACCTGGAGCCTGGACGAAGACCTATCTCAACTCGGTGAAGCTCGTAGTCATCGGTGACCCGTTCCCAAGCCTCAACCACTGCGCCAGGCAGCTCCGGTGCATCCCAGTCCGTTATCCTTGGGGTATATGGCTCGTTGAGGTGAGGGCCGGTCTCGTATACTGGTCCATGAAGGTAGAAGGTTGCCCAGTCAGAGTCCGAGGTAGACGAGGTATCGGCAACAGCACCGTCGTCCTTGCCGTCTTGGGCGCTTGAGGGGACAGTGGGCGGCATCGTGTTGACATTGTCACCAAGTTCTTCAACCCGAACCCACGACCTCGCTAGACTCTGACGTCAATACACCATAAGGTAGTCTCCTTACATCTGCCCTCCATGGCGCTTGTGATTGCCTCAAAAAGATAGTCATCAGGCGTTTCCACCTGAATTGGATCCGACGTCCTTGTTCAAAAACTTGCAACCCAGCCGGTTTAAGGTCGTCAAGCCAGTTGTAACAGGTATATGAAAATTGCCGAAGCTCGGATCGATCAGCGGGCATGCAAATCCCTATCTCTCGACACGACATCCGACCTGGTACTCCATCATTGGCGAATTCCTCTTCCCAAGCTTCAGAAACAAGAGTGGAAAAGGGCACGTCGTACCAGGACGTGTACGCTAGATTAGTTCCGCTTTCGCCGCTATAACGTTCCATGACAGGCCCGTGTAGATAAAAGGTGACTGTTTCGGAATCCGAGTGGTGGTGCTCGTCCTGCTCCGCTGTAAAGGCACCTTGCAGCATGTCATGGGTGTCTTGGACGTCCATATCGGAGAATGGAAGATATCGACAATAGAAGTACCGAATCACGCCGGCAACATCGCTCACATGATCCAATTGCAAATAAACGATCAGGCTTCTGAGCCAGTGGTCTCAGAAGTGTCGTTCGAAGCGCGGCCTCTGGGATCTGAAGAGGCTGTCTTGACGGAAGGCTTGCCAATGTCGATACACTTGGTCATGAAAGTCGGAGTCGAAGTCCCGGATGTAGGAAATGTCGCATGAGGCAATGACATTGTCGGTGAAGTGGTCGAGGATTTCCAGGACGAGGTCGAACGGCAAGGTGCGCCATATGGGTGAAAGCTTCACGGTGCTTGCCATTGCCGGATAATGAAGTCAACCGCTGTCGTGTGCGAGGGAGATCAACGGTCGAATACTTTCTTGAGACTCACTCAGGTTTTATATAGCTTTGTTGTCCGGAAGTACTGTGACAAGGGCAGGTTTCTGGGCTTGGAACAGTAGTTCAATTCAGCTAATAAACTACTTTGGTCTCGAAGGCCTTGTTGATCCCTTCAACC
>MU859358.1:0-28433 GCA_033297205.1 Pseudoneurospora amorphoporcata
TGTTCGGTGAAGCCAAAAGGTTCACAACAAGTATGGTAGCGTTATACGTGTCTCAGTGATAAAGATCAATTGACTACTGTCGAACTATCTTGCTATCTGAGTTCTCCAGTCGTCCCTTTATACTCTATGCCTTGTAGCTGCTTCTTGTGTCTCTATGCCTATGGTGATGCTGCTCACTCGTGGTGTTGGCTCACCCGTGAGCACTGTGCATCCTGTGAGCCCGTGCATGCTTGGGTGCCTTTCTTGGTTTCTGAGGGTTACACTGGTTCCTCTGGGCGGGGCTACCAGGTCCTGAAGGCTTGGGCGACCCCTGTGTCGCTCAAGTTCGTAACACTTCTACACTATAGAAGCTTCCAGACACTCAGCATTTATGTATATAAAGACCTCTCCTCTCCGTTAGTTAGTCACTCCTTAAGCAAGCAAGTAAGGACACTTAAGTAATACAATACGGTCTTTTCTTATAGTGCAGAGTTTACTATAATAAGTTGTTTTCTACAGTGCAGAGTTCACTGTAATCTTCTATCTTGAGAGCAGAGTCCTCTCTAAGACTTCTTTTACAACACTCCTATTGTATCTGCAACTACGCTGCAATTACGCTACTTCCTTCAGCACTGCTGTTGTACCACCGCTTCCGCTCCGCTTAGCTACAAGTGCATAGTTCACTGTAGCATCCCTATACTAGTACTATCATCATAAGCTAGTTAGAGCATTGCAGCAAATAATACTTAATAAATTCAATTACTACCCCTTCTAATAACTTATTAAATCGCTAGATAACAAAGATTAATATCTCAAAAACTAAGACTTCGATAAAGTAACTAAACTTAAAGGTCGACCTCGCTAGAATACCCTCTTCGTACTAAAACTTTATATTCTCTAATTAATTACACCAATTAACACCCAAGCTCCTCCGCCTTTGATAACTCTAGCGTGTATATAGGCATTACAATCTTATTCTCATAACCATCTCCTAGGATAAAATAACGTTTTAAAGCCTTCTCGCGGCTGTTAACCTATAATTTCAACGCATTTAACGCCTTCTATCTACCGAAACCAATCTTTATAAAAGAGTATTAACTTAAAAATAGAAAATAAAGCCAATTACGAATTATAGAGGAGGGGATCTAGCCGCCTTCACAATAGTATATAATAAAAAAGAGGAGGAAGTACGAAGGGAAGAGGTAAATTTATATAGAGTAGAAGAAGCACTCCTACTAATACGTAGCGCATACGGTGTAGTATATATATAGTTAGTATATAAGACTAATAAAGAAGACTCTAGTACTCTCGCTAGCACTTTAGGAGATTTACGAAGAGATTTTAGAGCTTTTGCTAGTTAATACTGTTGATAGGGTATTGGGAACAAATGACAGTATTGTCGTGATTGAAAGGTATAATAATTCATTCTTCTGGAAAGATCCAAAGAGGGGAGCTCGCGATAGTCGATGACCATATGTGCGCGAGCCTTATCTAATCTACAGGACCCACTCATGTGGGGTTGCGACCCATGGTCGCGACCATAGTCGCGGTCACGATCAATTAATCGTAGCGCAACCATCACCACGTGCCATTGTCACGTGCGCATGTCAACTATTCTGACATGTGACACCAGCGATACCAATCCAGTATCACTAGTAGTTAGATTACTCAATTTTATAATAAAAACTAAATAGATTATTAATATATAAATTAATAAAGATTTGTTACAAACTTGAGCGACGCAAGGGTCGCCCAAATCTACGGGACCCGACAGCCCCGCCTAAGGAAGCTAGTGTAACCCTCAGAAATTAGGAAAGGCACCCAAGCATGCACGAGCTCACAGGATGCACGGTGCTTACGGTAAGCAAATGCTCACTAGTGAGCGGAACACTATCGTGAGCAGACACTCCCAGGCTAGGGACTCAGGGAAAGGTATGAAGTATAAAAGAACGACTGGAGAACTCAGATTGTCAGATAGTTCGACAGTAGTCAATTGATCTTTATCACCGAGACACGTATAACGCTACTATACTTATTGTGAACCTTTTAGCTTCACTGAACAGCACTAATAGTCTTTACTTTCAGCTATCCCACTTAGGCAGATCAGACTGCCGTTCGTCACAACCAACTAGCTTGTTAGGATGTGACAGCCCCGCTTACGATAAGATAGTATAACGTAGGACCAGGAATAGGGACAGGGGAACACTCGAAGGGCGCTCACAAAGAGAAAGTGCTCACCGTGAGTAGAACACTATCGTGAGCAGACACCAACTAGGCAAATGGGAGACAAGGTGTCAGAAGTATAAAGAAACGACTGGAGAACTCAGATTGTCAGATAGTTCGACAGTAGTCAATTGATCATTATCACTGAAACACGTATGACGCTACCATACTTGTTGTGAACCTTTTGGCTTTACCGAACGGCTTTGATAGTTTAATACTTTTAGCTATCCCACTTAGGTAGATTAGACTGCCGTTCGTCACACCTCCCTCATTTTACTACTTTTCTTATATGAGAATAAACTTTTAAGCAGAGTTTCACAAAGAGATCTTAAACTATCTAGATAATATTATGCTCATTGTTATTAAAATCTTCTTTATTAAAATTATTGTTATCTTTGTTATTATTATCTTTGTTATTATTATGTTTGTTATTATCCTCCTCATTATTATCCTCCTCGTTATTATTTTCTATATATTATAGTTATTTTAGTTACTCTAATTATTTTAGCTTTCGTATATATTCCGGGACTTTAATAGTAGAAGGAGTAACAAAGAGGCTAAAGGATTCGCTAATTGCTAAAAAAGTACGTTAGTATTGCAATTATCCTTGTCAAAAGTGATTCTGATAATGAAAATATATGAGAAAATTGTATATAGATTGTGCATCCTCGTTTTGTGACTTATTATTTATATTAGCAATAAAAAGATGGTACTGTTGGATAGAGTTCGTTTATACGATTATAATTATACTAAAATTATTATGATACAACGTGAATTGATAAAGTTATTAAGCGGGATTCTGAAGGTATATACGATTCAAAATTCGTACTGAACTCAAACCTCCTTAAGTAGAGTGCAAAATATTGCCTAGAATGGAATTTTAAATTAATTTATCGATAAAATCATTAAATGTGCGGTAACGGAAACGTGCACGTGAGCTCAAGGTAGTCTGAGCGCTGAGATAACCTTGATCCCAGTTGCAGCATCAGATCAGTCACCATAACCACCCTTCAAACGTCCAACCCGTTGGTGAGGTGACTCTCAACACTTCCTTCGTGTCTATGGTGCCGTTTGGGAAAGGGGGGGGGGGGAAGAGGGGCGGGGCCGGGAGCTTTCGAAACTTTGACGGCTCTGGAAAGATGGAACAAAGGGCTGTGACGCCGATGGATGCCGAGTCCCCGCGCTTTGAGCTTTGAAGCTCTTGGATGATGACGGTGACTCGTTTAGTTGCATGCATTAGAGCTCTAACCTCATGGAATAACTCTAACCTAATGAGCTTCCCCTCTTCAGCTCCAAGCTGCCCGTCGTATAAGTCTCCCAAGAGCCCCTCCTGATTCGCAGTATCCATCCTATTGTATTTATTCATACGAGTAATCACGAGTTATGCCACCACACCACAAACCATCCTCCCACCACCAACACCAGCATCTACACCACCACCACCCGCCTCGTCAAGACGTAACACAAGCGCAAAAATGGCGCCCTCCAAAATCCGCATCGCAACCGCCTCCCCCTCCACCCAGCCCACCACCCCCGAAACCCTCTCGCAAATCGCCCACCTCGCCCGCCGCGCCGCCTCCAACAGCATCGACATCCTCCTCCTCCCCGAGGCCTACATCGGCGGCTACCCGCGCGGCACCAACTTTGGGTGCGTGATGGGTTCTCGCTCGGCCGAGGGGAGGGACGAATATCTCCGGTATTTCCAGGCTGCCGTGGATTTGGGGGATATTGTTGGGGAAGGGGGCGCGGGCGGGCTGGAGAGGTGGGTGCGGAGGGAGTTAGTTGGTGATGAGGTTCTGGGGCAGGGGCAGGAAGGAGACAAGGGGGAGAAGCTGAAGAACAGGAGGGGGGATGGGACCAGGGAAGTGTTGGAAAAGATTGCGAGGGAGACGGGGGTTTTCTTGGTGACGGGGTGTATTGAGAAGGCAGGCGGGAGTCTGTATTGCAGTGTGGTTTATGTTTGTCCCAAGATGGGCATGATTGGGAAGAGGAGAAAAGTCATGCCTGTGAGTTTCTTTCTTTCTTTGCTCTTGCAAGTATGCTACGGAATTTGTAAGCTAACACCAACCCCCAACCAGACCGCCATCGAACGCCTGGTATGGGCCCAAGGCTCCCCCGCCACCCTCCGCGCCGTCAGCACCGTCATCCGCGGCGTCCGCATCAACCTCGCCGCCGCCATCTGCTGGGAGAACTACATGCCCATGCTCCGTCAGTCGCTCTACTCCCAGAACATCAACCTCTATTTCGCCCCGACTGCCGACGGCCGTGACACATGGTTACCCCTGATGAGGACCGCCGCCATCGAAGGCCGCTGCTTCGTCGTCAGCTCCAACATGTGTGTACGCAAAGATGGAGGGAAACAACAAGCCAAGACCAACGGTCGCCCTGCTATCTCCCAGCAACCGCAACAAAAACAACAACAACAACAGCCCGACGCCATCGCCATCGCCGACCCTTCTCCAATTACCAGTGATGGCAGACGCAGCTCCCTCGTCACGGAAGGAGGCTTCGAGATTGCCCTCCCTTCCCCACGGAGCGGCAGTCGCGGTCATCCCAAGAAGATCCGCAGACAGTCCGTTTTCGACGAAGATGGCAACGAGATTGTCTTGCCCTGCTGCAACGAGCAAGGTGATGTCGAAGTCGAGGCGGAAGCAGAAGTCGATGACGAGGCTGTGTCCACCACCACAGCCAAGACCTCCTCGTCTTCTGCTGCTCCAGCTCAAGTGCCCAAGCTTGACAGTAGAAAGACGTTCAACATCCCTGTCATTGACAGGTCTACCGGTACCAAGACGGAGGAAGACTTTGTGTCTCGCGGTGGCTCGGCGATCGTCTCGCCGTTTGGAGACGTGCTTGCTGGTCCGCAGTGGGAGGATGATGAGGGCATTATCTGGGCGGATGTCGACTTTGAGGATTGCATCCGCGGGCGGCTGGATTTGGATACTGCGGGGAGTTATTCGAGGTATGTTTCCTTGTCTTCGGCGGGAGTAATGTGTCAGTGTCTGGTGGGTGTGCAAGAGCTAACTGTTGGTGGTGATATAGAAACGACTCGTTCAAACTCACAGTTGAAGGGCTTGACTTGTCGCCTTTGCCATACCACTGAGAATGGTGTTGGTAACGCCCATAATATGGGTAGGTTGAGAGATGATGTGCAGCCCAATACTGGTTTGTTTGTCAGCTCGAGGCCTCAGGCCAACCTCCGTACGCGTTTTCATATCTAACTGATTCGTTTCGTTTCATAACCAAGGCGTAAAGCTACCTTGAATATGCGATTTCGGAGTTTCAATATCCTATAACAAATGTTGACAATGCCATATTGTATATTTTTAATGCCTTTCCAATCCCTACCTAGCCATTACATTTTATCCGTGTGAGGGTTGGGATACGATGATGGATCTTTTCTAGTATGCGAGGAGTACAAAGCTGACAAATAAACCCTCCCTCCCCTTCCTTTTATCGTAATCGAAAAAATCAACATGCGCACATTGAGTGAGCCAGGACTTTATTAATGGGTAATTGACAGAACTGGGAAGGACGCGGAGTCCTTTGGGCACAACTGAAAAAGAGCCTCCATTGTAGTACTCCGATGGTGGTGGCATAGACTGCTCACAAGGAAAGAAATAGCCGTTTGTCGCGAGTTCACGTTCTGACATACGCGCGTCAGCGTCGTAGTAAGCTTTCTCAAAGCTGTCCAGCGTGATATTGGTGAATTCTGAGATGTGTCCTGGAACGACGCTACAAACGGTAGCTCCATGAAGGGAGGTGAATTTTGGAAACGAGTATTTCGACACGTCGACCTGGATGAAAACCCTCAGGTGATAGCGATCAAACGAAGGGAGTGCGGGTGTGGGAGTTTAGGGCCAACGCACGGAGTAAAAGAAGCGGCAAAGATGGCAGGTCGCGTCTTTGTCGAGGACACCGAGATTGACTATACCGCAGTGCCTCTCCGGCAGCTTGTCGTCGTATGCCCATATTTGGGGGTTCCTTATGTCCCTGTGAAAGATGTGATGGAAGTCGATTGAGAGGCATCTTTCGCAGAGCTTGTCTGAATTGTCGCATGCAGTCTTGACCTTCATGATTGAAGGGAGAAATGGTCGATGCGCGCACGAGATTCTTTGAGAGCTGGGCTGGTGTCCCATCACACTGAAAGTGCATCTTCCCAACTCGAGGTTTTGTAGTAAGGTAGTACCAGCGTCCGATTGGGAGGGATATCGTCGACGTTCGGTCTTTCCTGTCGAAGCAACCCACCTACTTCAGGGCATTTGATTGGTTGAATATCCCACATGTGTAGCTTAGGAAAGAGCAAAGCCGTCGTCCTCCCAGCCCAAAATGAGAAGAAGCTCAGTCCTATTCAAAAGATTAGGAAAGCAACCCCCTCTGACATGTAGAAGGAGCATTGTCAGAAGCTTAGGCAGCAAACTCCGAATGAGGAAGGCCTTCAGAAGACAGTCCCAACTCTCTGTTAGCATTCGGACATGCATTGGGTCGTTCACTTTCCGAGGCTTGTGATCGAATGAAGCCGGTTGACCTTCCTCGCAGTCTTGTTTCGGATCGTTCCAAGGCCAAAACACAGGAGAGCGGCGCTTGTTGGGTACCGGATGGCAGAAGCAGAAACATGATAGAAAGACTGGAATTCTTTTGAACCGACGTGAAAGCCGATTTGAACGACGGTGCTCTCTATCCATAGAAATCCTGACAGCTCGGAGATGACTCTGGATCTTCGAGCTGAAGGGTGGGGGGATAATAGATCTGGTGTGTCGACGAGGATGCCCTCTTTACTTTCGACCTAAACATGTCCTGTTTTAGCCTTGGAGAGGTCCATCATTAATGGAAGTACCGTATCCGAAAGGTAATGGCACGTTATTATACGCTGTCGATGCGACACTCGAACAAGCGGGTTGTCACGATCACGACGTTAGTTCATTCGAGAGTTGAAGGGACACATTATCACCCCTTTAAGATCCTCGGCTCAGCAAAAATCGGTCGTAGATAGGGAGTAATCCCATCGTGCGACGGCAGCACATGTAAGGTTTATTTGGCGTTGTATTTCTCGAATCAAAGGCTTGTTATTTACACTGCGTGTGATGTCAGCTTCTGTTCGTAGTTTTCCGAAATATGTGTACAATACATAAAAAAGCCAGTTGGAACGAGCCGTAGAAATGGAAGCAAGAGGCAACATCATCAAACAAGGACGCGAAAAAGGTGTACAGTTCAAGGACGAGAACAGGAAAGGGACATGTTGAGACCGATCAAAAGTCCCGAAAAGATGCAGCAATGTGAAGGAAAGCAGCGATGGTGAAGGGGACAAACAACACATCCTCAACAGGGAGAAAAATGTGCCCATAAATATGTCCAGAGCCCAGAAAGACCAAAGCCAAAAGGACCTAACGGCCATTATAGCTCGCAGGGGTATCCCATTCTCAGTTGAAAATGACGCAGATGATAGACAGAAGAACAAAACACCAGCACTCAAGCCCAAGACATATGACCCGAGAAGCCTGTCCCACCCATTACCCTGTTCCCGTCCCAGAATACCATCCCATACGATGTTTGGCATGTTCCTGTCCCGTCCCAGTTCCTCAGCACATGTGCCATTATTCATTCCATCCTCGTCACACAAACATGCAGACTTCTTCATGTCCTCTCCTCCCCTTCAACATCCTCGTCAACATTACCAACCCCACCACTGATCCTCCTCTCCCTGTCCCTATCCCTCGGACTAGCCAACGGACTTGGCGATGCCGCAGCCGTGAGCCCAACCAAGCTCCCCGCCGACGCAACCCCGTTCATCGGTGCAGGAGTTAAACCTCCACCAATACTTCCACTGATACTCTCAGCCCTTCCATGCCCCAACAACCCACTCCTCACACTAGCTGCATCTCCTCCAGCACCGGTGCCGCCGATGGCCTGCTTCGAGTAAAAGCTGTTCCTGTCGCTGGCTAGGATCCCTGTAGTAGAAGAGTATATGCTTGTGCGGTCGTTGGCCAGAGCGTTGGGTCCACGATAGAGACCGCCAGGCGTGGTGGCGCCGGCCATGCCGCCAGTTGTACCGCCTTCCATATTGGAACTGAGGACGCTGAGAGGGAGAGACTCCCGACTGCCTCCAAATAGAGAAGAGGGCGCGAGAGCACGGACTGAGGCATCAGTGTCGAAGGAGCGGCGGCGGCGGCGCTTGGACGAGGATGCGAGGGTTAGTATGGAGGCGTTATCCGTGAGCAGGTTGTTTGCCGTGGCGGTATGGTAGGTAGTCGGGTAGAAAGGCGAGTTCCCACCCTGACCAGAGGGTACAAGATGGGCTGGAATGGCGGAAACGGGAGTGGCCGTTGTCGGGAAAGGTTGGTTGAAGTGGATTATTTGTGAGGTGGAGTGATGAGAGTGATGGTTGTGGTGGTGATTAGGGCTGTTGGACGTATTGGTGCTGTTCGGATTGCTGTTGTTGTTGTTGTTGTTGTTGTTGTTGTTGTTGTTGTTGTTATTGTGCGTTGCAGCGGCACCATTGGGCACAAAGGATTGTATTGTCGTCAGAGTTGTAGTTAAGGAGCGGACAGACGGCGCGGGGGACGAAAAGGTGCTATCATTGCCCCGACGGGAGTCGATATTTGCGGTACGCGTTGTGCCAGTGACCGAGGAGGCCCCGTAGGACGGCGCGGCCATAGAGCACGAGGTCTCATGATCGGTGACAACTGTTGGAGCTATAGTCGATCGACCGCCCATGGTGGGAGGTGGGTGGCCATCGGTTGACAACCTGACAGAATCATCTGAAGGATCTACGGACGTTGTGCTCGATGTTCTTGCGCTTCTTGTCGAGGACACCGAATAATGGCTGGTCGGTGGCGGGGTTAAGGCGATCTGAACGTGGTCGGAATTGGAGCGGCCAACGACTGCGTATGGGTTGTTGTCGGCTTGTTTCTTGAGATTGTTCTTCTTGGAGCCAGCATGTCGAACAGCATCGCCGGGCTTCATGCTCTTCAGCTTCTTCATCAGCGACGAGAAGGGTCGTCGGCGACCAGTCCTCTCGGGACGATCCTCTCGGTCTGGCATAGGGTCAGCGACTGCGTGAGGGCCGAACTGGGTCAGCGGTGGAGCAGAGTTGCTTCGATGGCGAAAGGCAGAGGCAAAGGAAGGCATGGTGGACGAGGGACGGTGTGATGGATGGGAGCGAGAGAAGAGTATGTGCAGGGAGTGGACGGCTGATAAGAGGTAGGTTTGAGGTAGGTAGTGCAAAGATTGGACAAGGTTTCATATGAGAGAATTAGTACCGTGGTGACAAGATGTAGCTGTCTCGGTCATGGTGGTTGTGGTAGAGGAAAAGTAGGTAGCCGGAGCAGGAATTGGGAGAAGAGCGCGGTAGGTCGACGTCGATATCTGCGGATATGGATGGGTAGTGTATGGATCCGTGCGGTCGCAAACCAAGGGTCGTCGTGCAGAGGCAGTGGCAGAACGTCAAGCAATCGTCAACTCGTCAGTCGCGGGCCGGGGGATTCTCGATGTTTGGGTCTAGCGTGTAGCTAAAAATTGATGGCCGCCAGACAGGAAGAACTGGAAGGTAAGGCGCGTGGATATGGAGGGGCGACGATCGCAGCGGCCAGCGGGTTTCACCTGCTTTTAGTTGTGGTTGCTGTATCCGGACGGTACCCCTTCCCTAACGGCTTCTGCACCGACTGCGCCGGTCCTTGGGGCAGATTACCAGGTGGTCTTGCAACGGCCAACGGTTTCACGTTCCTCTCGGCGACAGGAAGGACTGAGGGGGATACCGAGGAAGGAGACGAGACGGATCAATAAAGGTCGGTCGAGTCAGTTGCGAACGCAGTGTCAGTGCTTAGGTTCTTTCACTTCCTGTCGGCAAGGATGGGATGGGATGGGATGCGATCGCGATGGCGGATTGATTGACAGGGTCGCGATTTCTCAGGGACGAACAAAAAAACAACAATTCGGTTGTATTCGCAAGCGGAGGGATAAAATACTTATCAATTCAACGAATGACTTGAACAAAGTATAAAGCGGTCACACGGTATGACGACTGTTGTGGTTTATTCCTGGCTCCGTCTGGTAAAGTAAGACGAGAAGATGATGATGATGACAGAATCTGTGCCGCGTCTTTTGTTCGTACGGCATGGACTTTGGTCGGCAGGTCGGCTGGGGTCTTGAATTGTGAAAAGTTGCACTGCCATTTTCCAGGCGACAGCAACGGCGACGGCGACTGGACGATTCGAACAAAGAAAGGATCCACCAAGCTCGGGCCTTTCCGATTTGTGGAGCCAATGTTTCGACCCCTGGGGTCCGTTGTGGAGCTGCTGCTCTCAGTCACGTGCCTTGCCAAGAACCAGGGCCCATCAAGGTTCACTTGTCTCTTACAAGCTTGACCTGACGACGTCGTTCTGTAGAGTGCTTCCGTTCTGAATGGCTTCATTCAAGCTGCTTCAATCACATCCGCTGATTCCAATTGGCAAGCACTGGTCACACTGACACACACAAAATACTGCATCGCGCTTTTCATTCCTATTTTTACCTAGAGGTACCTTCCCTTCTGTTTCTTTCGCAAGTTCAGTCGCTTTAGAGCTCACCTTCCAAAGCTCAACGGTGCCGTGTCTGTTTACATCCCGTCGCTGACCACCCAATCCATCCGCCAAGACCTTCCAACAAAAAAGTCATGTTGAACTCACATCGACCACCACCATGTCGATTCAGCCACTTCCTGGGGACGTTATCGCCCAGATCAAGTCTTCAGCTGTTATCACCTCCTTGAACGGCGTCATTGATGGCCTGCTTCGCAACTCACTTGATGCCGGTGCAACCAAGATCAACATTTCTGTCGACTACGGCCGTGGAAACTGCTCTGTTGAAGATAATGGGTTCGGGATTCCTCCAGCCTGCTTCCGCGAAGACGGCGGTCTCGGCAAGCTTTACTACACTTCGCGATATCCACCCCATCCAGATTTCCATGGACGACATGGGCAGTTCCTGGCTTCTTTGGCAGCTCTGTCTCTACTTTCCATCTCTTCTCATCATCATGAACACCGCTCACATAACGCCTTGACAATTCACAACTCCCGAATTGTGACCCGCAACACTCCTGCTCTCCCCGAAGAGCGTGTTTTGGTCTTCACAAGTGGAACGCGTGTTACTGTTCGCAACCTCTTCGGCTCCATGCCCGTTCGCGTAAAGCAGAGGGCAACCGAAGTTGAACGACTGGGTACGGCTAAGAGCCTTGACCAGCTCATTCATACCATTACTTCCCTTCTTATTGCCTGGCCAAACGAGGTCACCCTATCTGTCCGAGACGCTGTTTCTCGACGTACTGTTACTCTTCGCACACCCGGGACAACCAGCCAGCTCCAGGACCGTCGGAACTCCGCCAATGAGCTAGTGTTGCGGACTTCGAGCCTTTTCGCTCAAGCTTCGCTGACCGATGAACAAGACTCCAAGTCATGGGTTTCAGTTGGAGCCTCGGCACCTGGAGTTTCTGTGAGCGGTTGCTTCTGTCTAGTGCCGGTTGCAACAAGGCGGGTGCAGTTCATTTCTTTGGGCATACAACCTATGTCAAACGAAAACGACTCTAACATCCTGTACGAGGAGGTAAATCGCGTGTTTGCAAATTCTGGGTTTGGCGTCATCGAAGAAGCGGCACTCAACGAAGGGCAACCGAGGAGGAAAGAAGGCTTCACACTAAAAGAACTCAAGCCAAGGAAGGGCATTGATCGATGGCCCATGTTCTTTCTTCGAATCACCATGGCTGGACAAGAGGGCTCCTTGAATGCCGATGAATTTCTAGATGAAAGGCAGCATGACCTCTCGGTTATTACAGACCTTCTTCAGGTGATAGCCTACGAGTTTCTCAAGAAACACCATTTCCGGCCCAAGTCTATCAACGCCTTTAAGAGACTCGAATCATCAAGGGGCTCATCAGCTGAGTCCAGTAGTCTCAACAGATCTATCTCATCCTCACAGGCAGCCTCAAGTCGTACCAAGAAGCATACACCCTCTGGATTAGCGCAATCAACCCCCAGCAGCTCGAGAGCAAGCTCAAGTAGCCATCACATTGAAGAGGGCTCGGTATCCCCATATACATCATGGTCACGCGTTAAGTCGGGTTCCACGCTTGAATTACCATCCAAAGGTTCCTCTTCAATTTCAGCCTTATCTACAGGCAATACCGTCAAATCTGCCAGCTCATCCACGCAAGAGGTGGGAATTGTCCCATGGGCGCAAAACCCATTGTTTGACAGAGCGGGTAAGCTTATACGAAAGCCGTTCGAGGATGTCGAGCCACCTCCATCACGCAATGACCACTTCACGTCACGCGGATTGGGTCGGCAGTCTAGTCTGCCATCAAGCCCGGGCAGCAGCAACACGGGCAACTATGTGGAGTGGGTAGATCCCACTACGAATATCAGAACGCTCATAGATCCGCGGACAGGCTTCATGATTCGACCCCATTCCGCACCCGGAACGAGACTTCGAGACACTCCAAAGCCACGTCAAAAGCGATCTCTACCTCGAGCTACTCTCCCAGCGTCGAAAAGTACCGCCTTCAAGTCTGTCGAAGCTCCCATACCCCGTGTACCAGAGTTGTATGAGTCTATGGAGCATGGTACTCATCATAGCTGCAGTCATCACTCTACGGGAGGTGTCAACATGGAACCGGCCAACGGAGGGGCTTTGATGACGCTGCAGGGCCGCATCTCCAGAGATGCCCTTCGTACGGCAACTGTCCTCGCACAAGTTGATAGAAAGTTTATCTTTGTCAAACTGGTTCCCACAGAAGCAGACCAAGTCTTCCCTAGGTCTGATGTTGACAAAAGTGTCCTAGTTCTGGTGGATCAGCACGCGGCTGACGAGCGAGTCCGCGTAGAGGAGTTGATGAAGTCTTACTTTGCTGTTGTTCACCGCTCAGGTGCCACTCAGTCGGACCAGATAATGGCCCAGACACAGTCTTTACAACGTCCTCTCCGCTTCGACCTATCCAAGCAAGACGGCACCCTTCTCGTCAGATACAAGCCACACTTTGAATATTGGGGCATCTTCTATGAGGTCTTCGTAGGCGGAAAACACTCGACGAGGTCCACCGTGGAAGTACAGTCGTTGCCACCCAGCATCTTGGAGCGGTGCCGGTTGGAGGCGCGTGTGCTGATCGAGCTGCTTCGAAAGGAGATATGGAAGCTGAATGACAGCCGGGGCCTGAGCTCGTCAACGAATCGTGGGGCTAGGGGCGCCCAGAAAGAGGGAGAACGTGACTGGGTTGCTAGGTTCCATGATTGCCCAGAGGGCATTCTAGAATTGTTGAATTCCAGGTCCTGCAGAAGTAAGTTCTTCATTCATACCCCTGTATGAAAGTCAACAATGCTAACAAGGTAGGTGCCATCATGTTCAACGATGAACTGTCTCTGGAGGAATGCAGAAGCTTGGTCTGGCAGCTAGCCGATTGCGCATTCCCGTTTCAATGCGCCCATGGACGGCCGTCCATGGTTCCGCTTCTCGATCTGGGTGTTGGGGTTATGCCAAGCTCGGATTTGACTCTTCCGGACGACTTTGGTAGGAGCCGCGGCGAGGGAAACCAAGGCAAGAACAATTTGTGGTCTGAATTGAAGAACTGGAAACGGGATAAGATAAAAGGCCGATGAAGCTGGCTGCTGGAAAACTCGGTATTATCACATTTTTGGGATGATACAGGTTTCGAGTTGGTGAGGAACACAATCAGATATTCTCCGAGGCGCTTGATATTGTGTGCAAACCATTGGTCATGGGGCATGCTGTCTTGGCATGATGGGACTTAATGATTTGATATCCCTTTTGCTGGCGGTCGCGAAAGACACGGGATAATGGATGACAGCAACGTGCGGTTGAGGACTGAATATCGTGAGGGTATGTCTTTGCCATACGTAACAACAAAATCCACGGGCCCTGACCATGTCCGATGCCAGCGCATCCAACACCACTCCACAACTTCCGGCATCGCATACAGCCCTAAATCCGTTGCGGCTAGCAAGCAGCCACGCATGCACCGTTACTTTCATGATCTGACGGTGGACCATATCGACGAAAAGCATTTGGCGGAGCGGTGTTTTTCAAGGCTTCGCGTAGGTTTAATACCTCACGAGGCTGCTTTTGTAACAGTTTCATGCCGTGAAACACGCGGGGACTGCAAGCCGCATTCCAATGAACACCCAGTCACATGAAAGAAGGCCGAGGGGGGCGCGGGTACTGAGTAAGATTTTCCAGACTCTTTGGTGCTGATTGGGACCATTTAATGCAAGCGATTCCGGCAAGCCAGATTTCTTTGCCAAAGGGAAGGGGGTTGCAAGGGGGGAATCTCGTGCACAGACCATACAGCGGCTCTTGGACCACTCAAAGATCGTCACCGGGCACAAAAAGGGGGTCACTTCGGGTGGCCGGACCCCCGGAACGCAGGTATAAATGTTCCCGCTCACCAAAATCAGACCCCTTTTAATGCAAATCTGGGCTATCAGCGTTGCAAGTGGCAGTTTAGCAGCCTTGCCCACTAGAGGGAATGCGGGTAGCCCAAATCCTTAGCAAAAGGGGGGGTTTTTAGAAAAACGGGGGGTTAGCATTAACAGGGGACATTACTATACATATATCATCACTTCCCCTGGGAGCCTGGCTGAAACAGGTATAAGTGTGTGTCTGTCTTTCTCCCTTGCTAGAGGTACCTCGATCTACCCCGCTGCCGAGACAAGACATAGATCTCAGGAAACGGGGAGAAGGGTACAACTTCAAGTACATTGGTGGCATAAATAAGGTAGCTTCTCTCCCCTTTGTCCAACGCTGCCCAAGCCTCCTTCATCACTTCGACTTCAAACATCAAAAGGCAATAGCATGCTCATGCTGCCCAAGTCAACATCACCATGAACCTCACGGCACCATCACCGCCCGATGGTATCCTCTCAACCATGATGCCCTCCCTTTCTCCATCGAGCGTCGGCCTCAGCTGGACCACTATCCTCACCATCCTCATCCCCTCCTACCTCTTACTAGTCCGCCGCCTTCGCTTCCAGCGTCTCCGTTCCTACCGCACCCGCTTCCCGCAGTACTTTTTCCCCGACGGCACCCCTAGCACAGCCAAGCTCTCCAAAATGACCCTCCAAGACGCCCACCAAATCGTCATGGACCTCTCCCAGCGCGAATTCCCCTACCTCTACGCACGCTCGCTCTTCTTTGCCTTATTCAAGACGTACGCCATACCCTCCATTTCTTCCTTGTTGCTAGCAACCGGACAACTCTCGTCGCACAAAACGGCTTCCAAACGCGCCACCGACACGGAAGTTTTGATGCTGGAAATGATCACCAACCCGCCTTGGGAAAAGAGAGGGTTGGAGGCGCTGGCGAGGATGAATTGGTTGCATGGCAGGTGGCAAAAGGCGGGCAAGATCAGGGATGGGGATATGCTGTATACGTTGAGCATGTTTGCGCTGGAACCGGATAGGTGGATTAGGAGGTGGGAGTGGAGGGGGGTTAGTGAAGTCGAGAGATGTGCGGAGGGGGTGGTGTGGAGGGAGGTTGGGGGGTTGATGGGGATTGGGTTTGAGGATTTGGACAGGTTTTCGAAGAATGGGGAGAAGGGTGATGAGAAGGGAAATGGGGAGGAGGTTGGAAAGGAGGAGGAGAGTGGACTGGAGTGGATGGAGAAGATGGAGCGGTGGAATGAGTGTTATGAAGATACGGAGATGCGGTATGAGGAGAGTAACGCGAAGGTGGCGAAGCATACGGTTGATTTGTTGTTGTTGAGTCAGCCGAGTTGGCTGAGGGGGCTGAGTAAGGAGTTTATTGGGGTGTTGATGGGCAGGAGGTTGAGAGAGGCTATGAAGTATGTTTTCCCCCTTTCCTATTTCTCTGCGCTTAGCCCCTGAAGCCTAACGAACAACGACAGTTTCCCCGAACCGCCTCAATGGCAAGAAAAATCTCTAACCTGGATCCTCTACTTCCGCCGCTGGTTGCTCCTCCACCTCAGCCTTCCCCGATTCGAGTGGATGGTTCTTCACAAACTTGACAAGGACCCCGACCCTGTCACGGGAAAGTATCACTATAACATGTACGAACTTGATCCGTGGTATGTGAAGCCGACATTTTGGAGCCGTTGGAACCCATCGGCCCTGTTGCGGCGTTTGTCTGGGGCTCCGGTTCCGGGCGATGGTGGTAGCAGGTACCAGCCGGAAGGGTATAGCATCGATGAGGTTGGTCCTGAAAAGCTAAGGGGGCAAGGAAAGGAGGAGATTGAGGAGATGGTGAAGGATCTGGAGAGGAGGAGATTGGAGGTGTTGGCTAAGGGGGGTGTTTGCCCGGCGGGTGGGGGCACCGTTGGGGATAAGGGGAGATGTCCCATGGGTCTTGCGTGAGGGTGTATAAGTGAGAATATGGAGATAGCCCGGAATGTACATATAAAGGCAGAGAGAGTGTCAGCCTCTCGCCGGCAGGATTAAGTAGTCTAGATGTCGAAGGAAAGTCCAGACAATAAGACCTTGGACTATATAAGCCCCAAGCTCAGACAACCCAAAAAGGGAGCCAGAAAACATGGCTCAGTGCGCGGTAGTGGGGGTACACGGAGCAGTAGGTTGCATTTGGCCAAGAGGGCACCTCCTCCTGACAACCAAAAGTCTTGGCGCCATGTGTTAGTGTTAACGCTAGGTTGCCCGCAAAAACCTTAATACTCCTAAAATCGCCGGTCCTCAGTCGATTCCTCAACTACTAATAACAATAATTGTCACGGCGGTGGCAGACCACTACACTAACCAGGCCATGTTCCTGCAAAAGGATACAAGTAACCGAAGCTGGCAATTCGGTTCCTTAAGTGGTCTTATATAGTTGCGATGGCACGCTTGCCGTCACAATAATATATCTACGCCCGTACCCTCTAAGGTCCCTAAAAACATATAGACGACTATTATACTGGTCACTCCAATATTAAACTACTTTTACAGCTAATCGTAAACTACTTAAACAGCGTAACCGGCTTTGAAGAAGTACTGACCTATAGATAAGGAAGACTATCCTGCTAATACTACTGCTACTACTACCGCCGCCAGCCCGATTTCCGCCTTTGCTGAATTTTTCGTCAACGAAGCCTTCGTAAAAGCCTAAGTCTATAGGTTCTTTACCGCTGTACTAAATATTAAAATTACACACTTCTAATATAAATCTCCCGCCTACTTGTGACGAACGGCAGTCTGATCTACCTAAGTGGGATAGCTAAAAGTAATAACTATCAGTACTATTTAGTAAAGCCAAAAGGTTTACAACAAGTATGATCGCGTGTCACACGGACATTTGCCCACAGTCCAGAGTTAGGATTGTCAAGGCTCAGCGCGAAGGCCGGCGCCAGAAGGACGAAGGAGAATGGTCGAAGAAGACCCACTTGTATAGAGATTGCTAGATTGATGCCTTAGGCCACAAGGCTCTATACTTAACGAACTTCTTTGGTATAAAGAGGCCTTGAAACTGAACCTTCCTCTAGAGGTTGAAGGGATCAACAAGGCCTTCGAGACCAAAGAAGATTATCAGCAGAATTGAACTATTGTTCCAAGCCCAGAAACCTGCCCTTGTCACATAATCTCCTTTCCCTTACAATTTATAAGCGACTCTCTGTCTCTCTACAACCGACTATGCCTCGCTAACGAGAACTAAGTAGCTGCAAAGCCCAAACCGCTGAGGAGGTACTTCAGAATGTTATCGATGATTGGAGGCAGGAACTCGAAGAGGACAAACAGGCAGAAGAGGAGGATGACGGCGGGCAGTACCAGCCAGTGGCCACGCTTACAAGCAAAGAAGCCGTGAAGCACATCGCGAATTTACTCGACTGGGACTAGAGAAAGAATGCCTCTGTTTTGAGGATATATAGGCATTGAGGAAAATGAAATAGAGGGTAGAAAGATAACAGCAAGACAACAAAACCTAGGCCACTCTATTGTAGATATGAGGTAGAGAATGTCTATAATTTGGTTCAGCATGTTTATAATTCAGTTTAGAAGGGATTTTGTATAGGAAAATGGCTATCTTAGGAAGAAAAAACATACCTCACCATGTATTGCACAAATCCTACTTATTATACAAAAAATCCGTACTGGAATTGAATTGCATCTACAAGGGTTTTTACTATAATAATATATTAATAGAAGTAGTACTGCTAATAATATTACGGCATTAGCGAATAAATCCAATCTACGGATCTAATCTACGATAGGGCATCGCCAAGGCACGTGAGGTCGTGCTACGCGCACAGGGCACTAGGGCCTTAGGGTAAAACTCTCAGCTCGTGGCGCGCCTTTGTACGTTTCCCTCTTTTTTTTTCCATCTTGTGATTCTACTATAGACCTAGAATCAACGTGTTTAGCTTGTCTCTCATGACCACGTCGCTCGTAATAAATAATTTTAAAGTCTTTTCGCACTACCCTCAATATCTTCATACACTGCTCCCCCACTTGGCGCGCCCTCTCCCGCTTTTTGGACCAATCATCTTACAAACATAACCTCTGGACCCACACCACACTTTAGCGTAGTTTTTTTCATAGATTTCAGCTAGTAAGTCTGGGCATTACATTTTTCACGCCATGCCAAGCTCAGACTCTAGACTGCAGCACGTGCAGCCAGATTGGTACCCAGACTCAGTTTTTATAGGGCGTTTCTATAGCTGTCTTATAGGGCACTTAGTGGTACGGTCGCACTTTTGCACGTCGCGTTCAATTGAGGTCGCTTGAGCTCGATTGAGCTCACTATATTGCACTGCACTCTATATTAATCTATATATTATTAATTTTATTTGTACAATCGACGTATTTAACTACTAGTGAGCTTTTCTTTACTGGTTCTAGGTGCCAACAATGCGTGCGCTACGACGGCTACCCTATAAAGTTCGAAGATTCACCTCCTATCGTTGTGTGGTAGAGCTTTGGCATACCCGTACTACGGGCATCCCTATTAGTTGTTAATGTTGAACGGGAGTGGTTATCTGCCTTGCGAAAGGGACCAGCCGAGTATACGATTTCGCAACGTGCGTATCCAAATCTCTTAACTAAGGTAGTAGAGCGACCTTTTACAACACTATAGCTAAGCCTACGTGACCAAGACTGGACCGTTGTTATTAACTAGTCGAGAGTATTGTACTGCGTGTTAAAAATAGAGTAATCGCTGTGTTTATAACGGCGGGCAGGGGCCTAGTGTAATAAGGGCAAGTTTCTAGGCTTGGAACAATAGTTCAATTCCACTAATAATCTTCTTTAGTCTCGAAGGCCTTATTAATCCCTTCAACCTCCAGAGGAAGGTTCGGTTTTAAGGCCTCCTTATACCAAAGAAGTTCGGTATAGAGCCTTGTAGCCTCAGGCCACAAGGCATCAATCTAGCATTCTACATATAAGTAGTTCTTTAACTATTCTCCTTCGTCCTTCTAACGCCAGCCTTCGCGCTAAGCCTTAACAACTCTAACCTTAGACTGTAGGCAAATGTTCATATAACATCAGCTCCCCCTTCTTCAAGGCTCGCCTCGAGCCTAACATAGCTTCCTACTTAGCTTTACTAGCCTTACGTCAGTCTTACCCGTCTTGGGGTACGTTGGGGTCGCGTGGCTTCTCTGGATGCCTAGCGTAGAAGGCGATGACTTCTTTTCCACTTCAGTCTTCTGACTCAGCCGGGGCTGCCTCCTGCAGGACTTGGTTAGGGTTAGGGGCTACTTAATTGCCAGCGCGGTAGGGTTCGACGAGCGAGACGTGGAAGGTGATGATTTCTTTTCCACTTCATAGTCTTGACTCAGCCGGGGCTGCCTCCTGCAGGACCTGGTTAGGGTTAGGGGCTACCTAATTACTAGCGCGGTAAGGCCCGACGAGCGAGACGTAGAAGGCGATGACTTCTGCTTTTATACTATTAGTGAGGAAGTACTCTCATAGTTCTCATATTAGACTCTTGGTTCCTTCCTAACCTCCCACTTGACTCGATACTTAACCTTATCCCT
Source organism: Pseudoneurospora amorphoporcata (assembly GCA_033297205.1). NCBI lineage: Eukaryota > Fungi > Ascomycota > Sordariomycetes > Sordariales > Sordariaceae > Pseudoneurospora > Pseudoneurospora amorphoporcata. The sequence goes on from MU859358.1 coordinate 20,153, forward strand.
AAGGGCTATGGAGTCCAGTATCTTCTCAACCTTATAGTCTTCTAACTCTACTAGGGCTACCTCTCGCAGGACCTGGTCTAAGTTAGGGGCTCTCTAACTGCCAGCGCGGTAGGGTTCCAAGAGTGAGACGTAGAAGGAATTATAGATGTGCTATTTTTTGGGTAAGGTAAGTCGGATAGCAGTAGGGGTTTTGTAGAGGAATTAATTTATCAGGATATTAGGGTCTCGAAGCTTCTCTGGGTACCGCGCGTAGAAGGTGATAACCTAGGCCTTTGCTCCGTCAGTATAGAAATGCTCCCAAGGCTCCCACGTAAGATCACTAGCTTTGTTCTATCCTTCCCACTTGACTCGATATAACACCTTGGCTTCAACCCTTATAGAATCTACGATCTTCTCAACCTCATAGTCTTCTAATACTACTAAGGCTACCTCTCGCAGGACCTAGTCAGGGTCGGAGATCTCCCGATTGCTAGCGCGATAAGGTTCTAGTAGCGAGACATAGAAGGAGTCGTAGATTCGCTATATTTTAGGTAGGGTTAACCAAATAGTAGTAGGGGAAATCACTTGTAAAATCTTAAAGGGGCCATAGAGTTTCTTATTAAGCTTCTTAGAGGGTCTCTTAGTTTTAATATACTTACCTGTTACGAACTTAAGCGGCACTAGGGTCGCTCAAGACCCAACCACTCACTGGCGATAACCAGTATAATACCCGGGAGGTTAAGCACGTGCCAGAAGGGCGCATACAGGTGCTCACTGACGCACGGGCTCACAGTAAGCCAGGCTCACGGTGAGCCGGGCTCACGGTGAGCCAACACCAGAGTGAGCCATCACATATTCTATAGGGTTCACGACCGCGTGAACATCCGAGGACAGATATCTCGCAGTAGGGCGAGGAGGTATAAAGGGACTACGGGAGAACTCAGATTGTCAGATAGTTCGACAGTAGTCAATTGATCTTCATCACCGAGACACGTATAACGCTACCATACTTGTTGTGAACCTTTTGGCTTCACCAAACAGTACTGATAGTCTTTACCTTTAGCTATCCCACTTAGGCAGATTAGACTGCCGTTCGTCACATTACCGTTCAACATAACAAGTTGCCCCACCTCATAAATCGGTACCTCTAAACGCTTCTTGTCCGCCCATTCCTTCATCCTCTAACGGGCGCGGTTGAAATGTCGCTAGGCGTCGTCATACACTTAAATTATCCAATAGGCATACAAACAACTCCCGGGGTTCTGAAGCGCGCCGTTAGAGGGATTGTGAGACGCTGGGTGGTAGCCGTAGTTGGCATAGAAGGGAGTAAGGCCAGTGGACGACGAGATAGAGTTATTGTATGCGAACTCAGCAGTGGCTAGAAGGTCTTCCCAGTTGCTCATTTCGTAGTTGACGAAGGCCCGAAAGTAAACTTCAAGGTTTTGGTTGAGGCGCTCGGTTTAGCTATTAGTCTGAGGGTAGAATACTGTACTCATGCGACTCTTAATGCCGACGAGTTTTAAGAAATCCTTCCAAAGGTAGGTTGTAAACTGTGAATCGCGGTCCGAAATAATGTCCAGTAGTACTCCGTGCAGCCGCCAATAGGAGCGGGCAAAAATCTTGATTAAGTCTTCTATTTTCTTCTCCCCTACCTTGAGAGGGATAAAATAGGCCATCTTTGTAAAGAGATCCACTATAACCCAAATGGAGTCACAACCGTTGGAGAGAGGTAGATCCGTAATAAAATCCATCGCGATGGTCTTCCAAAGGGTATAATAAAGCTCCATAGGTTGCAGGAAACTATAAGGAGAATAGCGGGGAGGTTTGTTCTATTGGCACTCATGACAGCCGCGAACGTATTCCCTAACTATTTCCTCTATCTTTAGCCACTAGAAGTTTCTTGTGATGAGCTCTATAGTTTTGTCCATTCCTATATGGCCCGCGACCTTAGTATTGTATTCTAAATTAGTAACTTCGGCTTGTAAGCTAGTAAGGACCTAGAGGCGGTTCTTTCGGTATAGTAGATTATCAGATTTCTCGTAGTCTTTGTCGGGTTCGTCTTTATTGAACTATTCCATATAGGCTAAGTTCGTTTCTCTAGCTTCCTTGAGCTGGCGAACGAATTCATCATTCCATCAAGGGGTTGAAATACTACAGAACCTTTCTTTGGACAAGAGGAAACTGCTTCCTTCAGAGTGTGAGAAGTGTTTTTCTTACAAGACCGACGTAATCGGCTGGTCTTCACCCTCCCCCCTTCTCAGGTTTGAAACTTTCCTGACGGGAAAGGGCATCGGCTTTGGAATTGAGGTGACCCGGACAGTAGTTAATGATAAACCAGAAATTGGCTAGCTGAATGGCCCAGCGTGCCTACCATCGGTTGAGGACTTTCGCATGGGTAAAATAGGCTAAGTTTTGGTGATCGGAAAAGACTTCGATTCTGTGCTTGGCTCCTTCAAGGTAAATCCTCCAGCGATCGAAGCTGTCGACGATAGCCAAGAGTTCCTTGTCATGAATTTCGTAATTCATTTCAACAGGCGTTATTTTCCTCAAATAAAAGGCGACGGGGTGTAGTTTGCCGTCGGCGCCCTTCTATAATAACATAGCTCCGATACCGAAATCCGAAGCGTCGGTTTTCATAATAGCTTACTTAACTAGGTTGAAGTAAACTAGGACTAGGTGTTACGAACTTAAGCGACACAGGGGTCGCCCAAGCCTTCAGGACCCGGTAGCCCCGCCCAGAGGAACCAGTGTAACCCTCAGAAACCAAGAAAGGCACCTAAGCATGCACAGGCTCACAGGATGCACAGTGCTCACTGGTGAGCCAGTGCTCACGGTGAGCCAGTGCTCACTGGTGAGCCGGTGCTCACGGGTGAGCCAACACCACGAGTGAGCAGCATCACCATAGAGACACAAGAAGCAGCTACAAGGCAGGGAGTATAAAGGGACGACTGGAGAACTCAGATTGCCAGATAGTTCGACAGTAGTCAATTGATCTTTATCACCGAGACACGTATAACGCTACCATACTTGTTGTGAACCTTTTGGCTTCACCGAACAGCACTGATAGTCTTTACCTTCAGCTATCCCACTTAGGCAGATCAGACTGCCGTTCGTCACACTAGGGCTTTTATAAAAGCGTCCTTCAGTACTTAGAAGGCTTTAGCTAGTAGTTCAGTCCATTTCTAGAGCTTCTTTTCCAAGGCGTTAGCTAAAGTAAGAAGCCTTCTGGGGGGATTATGTAGCCTAAGAACTCAACGTTGTCTACTCCCCATTTGCATTTCTGGGGGGCGACGGCCAGGTTGTTCTCGAAGAGGCGTTTTAGGACTTCTAGGACAAGGCGGTCGTATTTTTCTTCGTCGTCGGCGTAGATGAGGATATTATCGAGGTAGACGAGCACACCGGCGTCCAATAGGTTGTTTGCTGCAATGCCCTAACTAGCCTATAATGATAGTACTAGTATAGGGACGCTACAGTGAACTATGCACTTGTAGCTAAGCGGAGCGGAAGCGGTGGTACGACAGCAGTGCTGAAGGAAGCAGTGTAGTTGCAGCGTAGTTGCAAATACAATAGGAGTGTTGCAAAAGAGGTCTTAGAGAGGACTCTGCTCTCAAGACAGAAGATTACAGTGAACTTTACACTGTAGAAAACAACTTATTATAGTGAACTCTGCACTATAAGAAAAGACCGTATTGTATTGCTTGAGTGTCCTTGCTTGCTTAAGGAGTGACTAACTAGAGGAAAGGAGAGTGGTCTTTATATACATGAATGCTGAGTGTCTAGAAGCTTCCAGAGCGTAGAAGCTTGCTGTAAGTTAGTAGGGACACTCTGCCATAAAAGGAAAGAAACTAGATCTGTAAGTTTCTAATGCATTCCATAATGACTAATTAATCTAGAAAGAATGCTGGATAAGTTAGCGAAGCTAAGAATATAATGGCGAAGCTAAGAACGGTGGCGAGGCTGAGAACGCAATGGCTAAGCCCTGTTATTCTAACACATTCTGTGGAGACTAAGTTCCCTAGTGACTAGCCTACTATACTACAAAGTAATACAGTGTAGTTATAAGGCACAGTACTAGCCACATGTTAACATAGGTCTATAAAGATATGATTCATTATAGCCTAGAACGTAGAAGGTGCGTTGATAAGTTCCATAAGCATAACAACGTATTCGAAAAGGCCGTACTTATAGCGGAAAGCTATTTTCCATTCGTGACCTTTGGCCATTCGGACTAAGAAGAACCCTGATTTGAGATCAATTTTAGTGTATATCTTGGCCGTCCAGAGGGCATGCTGAAGTTCTATGATGAGGGGTATGGGATGCCTAACAAGGATGGTTATCCTGTTGAGGGCTCTATAATCGACTACGGGTCGTAGCGGGTTATTAGGGTCTTTCTTGTCCACAAACATAAGGGGTGCGCCGCAAGAGGCTATGGATTTCCTGATGCGGCCGGATTTGAGCATCTTGTCTAGCTATAGTTTCAGTGCTTCGAGTTCGCGCCCGTCTATGGCGAAGAGGGGTCCCTAGGGTAGCGTTTTACCTTCCTCGAGATTAATTTTGTGATCCCAAGGTCGGTAATTAGGTATACGCAAAGCGGCGGCTTTACTTATAAGAAGAAGGAAGATTCTAAACTTCTCTAATACGGCGGCGAAGGCAGCTTCAATCTTTATTTGTATGCTCGCGATAGCTTCTGTGGGTGGTAGTCTGAGGATAATTGAGCTAGTGCAATTTTGTTAATAGTATTCTAAAGAGAACTTAATTTCCTATATTTTGTTAAGGAAGCAAGCTAGTTCGTATTGCTGCAACTACCAGTGAGGTAGAATGATATCGCATTCGTCGTCTATATTTAAAAGCTTAAAGTTAAGGCGAGTTGTTACGAACTTGAGCGAGTGGCACGGGCTAACCAAGTCACTAGGACACATAGAGGCGGGGCTATGTAACTATAGAGGCCAGTAAGATAGAAGACTAGAGGGCTCACAAGCTAAGAGGGCTCACGTCGTGAGCCAGGACAACATCAAGAGTCTGAGGACACTCGGGTCCCAGTCAATGGCAGAGATATAAGAAGGCACCTAGAGAACCAGCTAGCAAGATAGTTCGACAGTAGTCAATTGATCTTTATCACCGAGACATGTATAACGCTACCATACTTGTTGTGAACCTTTTGGCTTCACCGAACAGCACTGATAGTCTTACCTTCAGCTATCCCACTTAGGCAGATCAGACTGCCGTTCGTCACACGGGTGTAGTAGTCTTATTGATGTCTGAGAACGACTGCTTCTATATAATACCGGCTACCTATAGTATCAACAGCGGAGTTGAAGCCTATAATAGCTCGGATACGGGGTCTCTTAATTAGTAGAAGTTTCTATACGCAGGCTTTGTAAAAGGACATTACCGGGGTTGAGCTCCTTGGATTTAAGAGGACTCTAATAGGGTATTCTTTATCGTTATAGAGTAGGGTTATTCGCACGATTGGTCTCGGTCCTAAGTATAGTTTAAGGTAGTACTTCTTTTGGGGTTGTTGGGGCTCGTCGTCGTCGTAGAGTGTGAGGCGTTTAAGGGTACAAACGATAGGGTAATCTGATTCTGAGATAGTATTGAAGGAAGGTTATGGAAACCTATGTGATGCTTCGTGGCGGCCCTTTAAAATCTGAGTCCGAGTTGTTGTCCATATCCATCGTTTCTATAGTTCTCTGAATAGCGTTAACTTTCTATTTTTTAAACTAGGCCTCGTCGTTATCAATAAGGTCCTTAGCTTCCCTTTCTTCATGGTCGCTGTTCTTTCTTTTGATCGCGGCCGTTCGTTCAGTGGATGAAGAAGGCTAGGTAATTCTTTATTATTGGTATCTTTCCGAACGAAGCTTTCAAACATATAATAGTTGTCGCGGCCACATCGCCAATAGGATACGCGATCCTTCTTACGTTGATCGACGTCGCTAGGCTCGACCTCCTTCAAGGCCTCGCGGACGGTATCCTATTTCTTATTCTTGGCTTGCTTGTTAGGGCTTCTTAAAGATTAGTTTCAGTCAGAAAGGGAGCGTAATTCCTTGCGAAATTGTTAGCCCGACTTCGAGTACTCCGTTCTTAAAGTAGGCGCGCCTTTTCCCGACTGGTAGCTCGGGGTATGTAGTATATTCTCGTAGATTCGGCCGGCTTTTCTAACGGCGGCGTTAATCCTAGCCCACTAGGGCCGAAAGGTATTAAGCTTCTTACTATCGTAAGTCGAAGGTTTGTTGAGATGGATGGGCGTAGTTTAGATCGTCGGGTAGCCCAAATTCTAAAGGAAGTAACCGGTTTGGTTGCGGGCGGCGTCGTTAGCAGGGCTACTAGCGTTCGTAGGTAGCTTAGGGGGTCTTGGGGGGTCTTACACTCTAACGGATTGTCTGAATCTCACGGATCCTACTCTATACGCGTTAGCGTACGTAGCCTCGTATTACATTCGGGCTTAGCTAACTTATCTTCGAACTTAGGCTGCTTAGAGGAAGCTATCGCCAATCAAGCTTAGGCTAGCAAGTAGTTTGTAGAGCGAGGAGCGGGGAACGGTACTTAGTACTTTCGTAGCAGCGCGTTGTTCGAGGGCTCTTAAGATAGAGGCGACGTTGGGGGCCTTTTGGCCGGTTCGTTTGTAGGCTATTTGGATAGCCTTCTAGGTGTCGTATTTAACGCTAGCGATACGTTCTTCGAAATCCTTGAGTTGGCCTAAGTCGATAAGTTTATTAAGGATGTCGTTAATTTAGTTATCTTTAGTCGCAAAAGTCCTCGTATTAGATCTTAAGGGTGGCAAATCCCTAGGCTTGTTCTTAGCCAATAGAGAAGGCAATTTTCTTAACTTAGTAATAAGCTTTAGCGATTTGGTCGTACATAGCGACGAGCTAGGCCGGGGAGTTATTGACTACGATAAGTCTAGTAGCGATATTGTCGTTTCTAGTCATTACGACGTCGAAGTCTTGAGGGTTATAGAGTACTAGGGTAGTATTGGTAGTAGTTTCGACTGAGGCCATCGGGGTATTACGTGGGGAAGTTATAATAACTAAGAGTTAGTAATTAATAGGTAAAAGGGTAGTTTGAGAAGGAAGAAGATTATCTATAATAAGGGCAAGTTTCTAGGCTTAGAACAATAGTTCAATTCCGCTAATAATCTTCTTTAGTCTCGAAGGCCTTGTTAATCCCTTCAACCTCTAGAGGAAGGTTCGGTTTCAAGGCCTCCTTATGCCAAAGAAGTTCGGTATAGAGCTTTATAACTTCAGACTACAAAGTATTAATCTAGCATTTTATATACAAGTAGTTCTTTAACTATTCTCCTTCGTCCTTCTGACGCCGGCCTTCGCGCTGAGCTTTGACAACCCTAACCCTAGACTGTGGGTAAATGTCCGTGTGACACCTGGTCGGGAAGCTTATCGTCGTTATCGATCTCTATGGGGTCGTCGTTACTGATCTCGATGAGCTGCGCTGACGTGGGCTTAATAGTATGAGGTACCTAGGTATTGGACGCAGAAGCACTGGGCTCAGAGGTATCTTGTACGAAGGTAGGTAGGTTGGAGGGATTGGGGTTGACGTTGGGGTCGAGGAGCGCGGGGTCGATGTTTTCATTTGCGCCACGGTCGCGCGCGCCCGTCGGGTCGGCCATTTGTAGTATTACGGTTAGTTGGAAAAACGCATAGAAAAATTGATGGATCATTTCTTACCGTTGACCAAATGCAAGCGCCTTATTTACTTGGCGATGCGACGTGCTAGTATTGAGGTAGATTGATTGACTGACTACGATGTAGTAATGTGTGCGGTGGTAGTTTGGTGTAGAAAGGAAGCAAAGTACAAATGTTAGAAAACGACCAAGTTAGACTAGCTAGTCTAACCTAGTCTGGGCGCCTAGACTAGAGGTGGCCAGTGCAGTACGACTGCATGGGTCTGGGCGCGTAATAGCTTGAAATCTAGGTCTTAGCGGTCCAAAGTGGGGAGGGAGCGGGAGCTAATATACGCTAAGGTGCGCTAAGGGGAGGCTAATAGATGCGTGTGAGATTATTGGTCCAAAAAAAAAAAAAAATTAAAGTGGGGGAGCAGTGTATGAAGACATTGAGGGCAGTGCGAAAAGACTTTCTCTAATTTTATTAATTTCCTACAAAGGGAGGGTTTAAAAATTAGTAAGAATTACAATATTAAAGAGGTTAGAAAAGATATAGATTAGGAAGTATATTAAATAATGTTAACGTGTGGCTAGTACTATGCCTTGTAACTGCCCTGTACTACTCTGTAGTATAATAGGCTGGTCACTGGGGAACTTAGTCTCCACAGAATGTGTTAGAATAAC
>MU859359.1:0-28404 GCA_033297205.1 Pseudoneurospora amorphoporcata
GTCGAGAGGGATCAACAAGGCCTTCGAGACCAAAGTAGTTTATTAGCTGAATTTGAACTACTGTTCCAAGCCCTGATCACAGCCCTTGTCACACTGTGCCTCCCCTCTCTCCTCCTCCTCTACCTCTATTTGTATTGCCGCGGGGGCGGCCACGTCCTCTATTCTGTGTACCGGCTGCAGGCTGGCGGCGGTCGCCTCTATCCTCTGCCTCCAGGTCAACGTCCTCCCAGCTAGACATGTTTCACTGGATGGATGGCGCTACTCGTATCGAGGTTGAAGGATTCTGGCTTTGTACGGGGGGTCGGCCGCGGGCGGGCTGGAGACGAGGCCGGCCACGAGGTCGTGATGCCGCCTGTGGTGCCGCTTGGAGTTGCGCTGGCGCCGTGGAGGGAGGAGGAGTTTGGGTGTTGATTGGCGCAGTTAGCTGGGTTGTCTGCTGGAATCTCGATATTGTCGTTTATGTCGTTCGCGAAGAGCTCAAGGAAATTAAGCTGTTCAAAACCTTCGGCATCTTCTCCAGCACGTAACTTGTTTGTAGCGTTGTTAGCCCCCGGTCTTCCAATAATTTTGAAGAGTGTTAAGGAGCCGTAAAAGGGCCTCGGCATCGGGTGGTCAAGTACCAAACGACAAAAGGCCATATCGTGAGAAGGTAATCGAATTGGAAGATAATAAGTGGAAGAGGGCGCTTTTAAGGGAGATTGCTAGGCTGTGTATAACGTAGAGGTAAACTTCTAGTTACCAGACTTTGGAGCCTCAACAATTAGGATAGGTGGTTTGGGAATTAGTTGGGGATCTTACACTTGACTTTGAGCTGAGTGCAGCCCTCGCATTTCTAGGCCTTCATCTCCTTGGTGAGGGTTTTGCTAACGTTGTGGACGAATATGGTGCCTGCTCGTGGAAGGCCAGCTTTCCGTACAACGTGGGGATAATTGGCCTGGTCTGGCCTAGGGTGGCGATGCCGGACTCAAGATTGTTGTACCTCTCCATCATACTGGCCCAGGAGAAGGCGAGGAACGCAAATTGAACGTGTGCGGTCACGAGGTTGAAGACGGTTTGGTCCTCCGCCACCGGTATTTCTTGCACATATGCCTCCCACACAGGCGGTTGGAAGACGGTTGGCGGCGGGACGGCTTGTTGGGAAGCTTGTTGCGCTTGGTTTCGAGGGAGGCGTTCGAACGGCGGGATCAACGCGAACCGCCTGTTTCTGACGTGGTAGAAGATTGAATCTGCGGCAATGGATGTGTGAGAACAAAGCTGCTTCAAGTACATGTAGCCGTATATGTAACATGTGCACTCACCAGCAATCTTCCAGTATGTCGCGTGATTCTCCGTTCCCACTGCATTCCTCATGACCGTATCGAGATGGACTTGATTCCAATTGATGTCTGGTGCTCCGTTGACAGGGTTGGCAGGCGGCGCCCTAAGGGGTACGGATGTTAGCTTGTCCCGAAAACCAGGTTGAATGGACGAGGTATGGTGCTCCGTAGCCTCGAATCTCGATGTATACATTAGGTAAGTTACCCGTCGACAGGAGATCATATCGTAGAAACATGAGAGGAATGAAGTACTTGTATAGGATGAAGTTATTGGGAGGGGAAGTAGAGGGCTCAGACTCACTGCAACAGTTGCTGGTTCTGAAAGGGCTGGTGCTGCTGAACAGACTGCCGTTGCTGGAAAGGGTGTTGCTGCTGGAAAGGGTGTTGCTGCTGGGCAGGTTGTTGCTGCTGGGCAGGTTGTTGCTGCTGGACTGGCTCTTGCTGCTCAAAGAGCTGCGAGTCAATGCCGAGAAAGTCCATTGTCGCTGGAATGATGCTGATGGACTTTCGAAGAGACCACCGGTGAGTTGATCACTTTACGAAAACAAGAACCAATTGTCGTCGTGATGGCCTTTGAGGAAAAAGTGCATGGTACCGTGGGCTTTCCGCAACAGTAAGAAGATTTCCCAGCAACAATCTAGATTGGGCTGTCAGATGGGGGGTGGAGGTGAGTTTGACGTGGTAAGTGACGCTGGACGGACGCAGAAGACGGTTGGACTCCTTATGTCTGATTCCTGGAAGATGATAGCGAGCGGGAGCAGGTGGAAAGTTTATGAAGTCGAGCGGTAAAGCAAACCTGAAGTGATAGCAAATAATTCTGCTTGTCACGATGTTGGTCTTTCTAGTGGTTGGCTTTGTCAAGTTCAGCGACCAGACGAGTCTTGCTGGGAGTCAAGAAGCAGGAGAAAGAATGGAAGTGGACCCATTCGAGGGACAGACCCAAACCAACCGCGCCAACTTTCACTGCGTCGAAGAGCCCGGGCCACCTGGGATGAAGTCTTATTCGGCATCCAAGCCTGACGCTGCCGCCCCCGATAGAGACGCGAAGTCCCGTGACAATGGGTTTTAAACCGCCCGGCACTGGCAACCGGCCGCCGGCCGGCGCCCCGTGTCCCCTGTGGATACCGACATGACCGCCAGACATGTTGGGCGGGTGGTAGGTAGTCCGACCACCAACACCCCAAGCCATCATGTTGTCTTTCTGGAGCACGACATCCTCTATTGACAGGAAGCTCTTCAGCCGTAAGGCCAACGGTGGTGATAAGGTGGCGCATCTTAGGTAGTTAGCCGGTCGACAACAACGGCGATGTGCTTGAATTCTTGTCCTCGGCGTATACAGGGCGTTAGAGGGGTGACGTAGTCCACTGAGATGTCCTTCCATGGCGCAAAAGGCACAGCCAGCGGTTTCAAGAAACCGTGGGGGGAGTGCCGTAATGGCTTGGATGTTGCGTAGCGGACATGCCGGGCCAGAAGAAGGATTGCGAGAGCAACGAGTTGAGACCCGCGCTCCTTGGTCGGGCTTGGTTCTCGTGCCAAGGTAGGTAGGTACCTGCTATGTTACAGGTAAGGTAAGGTAGTAGGTACCTATGAAAGAAGCGGTGTTCTGCCTCGTCGTAAAGTTTCAAGCCCCGGCGAGCTTTCTGTAGGTGGCATCGTCGCTCATCGGTGAAAATGGGACATGGCGGGTATGAGGTTCGCCGACCCAAAGAGAAGAGAAACCGGCTTTGAGAAGATGACGATGGGAAGTGCTGTCATTTCCCTAAAAATTCACTAGGTTGGTGTAGGCCATCAAGATCCATGGGTTTGTCCATGCAGTTTTGTGGACTAGATGTCTATGACACACTGGTTATATAGAGGTACGATTCCATGCGTCCAACGCCCGGTTATGAACGATGACCTCCTGTTCCAGGACCAGGTCTTCCTGAAGGAGAAAGAGCACGGGAACTGGTCACTCGACCCTTGGCTTCAAGGGGCAGCTCCAGATCAACAAGAAGCAAGTCACGATGAAAGCAGGAAGTACCTCTAGGTATGTGTTACCGAACTGTGGTTGACAACTATCTCTAGAGGTATTTAGCACTAGCTAATCCGTAGTAGGTACGAGATTTGTGTTATGCCCGACTCTATACCGCCGGGGATGTACAAGAAAATGTGGTACAAGTGGAATGTACATGAATCAGGAATAGAGTGATATGAGACAGGAATAAACTACAGAAACGATGAGAGGAAGATAGCTTTGGCCCCCATCCGGGAACACTTTCCTTAATGACCATCGCCGCCCCCGCCCTGGTAGCCACCTCCGCCACCCTGGTAACCATCGCCGCCACCACGCAGCTTGGCCTTTCCCTCAAAACAGCGGGCTCTGGCTGCCGCGGCTGTTGATAAGGAGACTGGCCATACGTCCCGGAGTAGCCAGCAGGCGGGTTGTCCGCCGGCGGGGACCGATGGACCACTAGGTCAATGTTGACTGCGCTTGCTAGTGCCAGGCGAGCAGCCTCTATCTGGGAGATGTTGGGTGTTGAATTGGATGGAAGTCAATCAATCGTCTTGTTCCAATTGAGGGAAGAGGGACTCGGATATAGCGAGTCTGGGATCCTTCGTTCCTGGTGTCGATGTAGATGAGGAGCATGGGATGGAAGAAGACACAAGGAGGCGGGAAAACTTGTTGTTGTTGTTATGCTGGCACTGGGTCGTTTAGGGTAGGTTGACTTCTAGAGGTTGTGGTGCTCCCTAGCCTCATTTCATTCCGCCGCGGCGGAAGAAGCTAGTAGTTCATCGTCAAAGGAGAACCCCGGTAAGGACACAAGAGCATCGAGATTGGGGCGAGTCCATGCTGTCAGCAATCATGGGCCGGACAAAGTCCTTGGTGGTTGCAGCTTGTGCAAATGAGCAGAGCATATCCAGCATTGCAACAGCATTGCTGATAACTCGGTTGAATTGGATGGAAGTCAATCGTCTTGTTCCAAGGGAGACCGAGGAGAGCAGTGCAACAGCCTTGCTGATGTTGAACATGAGGCTTGCATGCTCCTGCAGCCCCTCCTTCAGGTCGATGATGATGTTGTCGCTCTGCATGGTAGCGATGTCTGAGACCTCCCGTCCAGGCATAGGGCATACATCCAGCCGGCATACTGCGCAGGAGGAAGAGAAGCGCCTCTAGATAGACGGCAGTTGTCAGTGGTCTCTTGCGGCATCACATGCCGCCGCGGCGAAGAAGCGACCGACATCTTTAGCGCTTGCCACGAGCAGAGGTGGCCGCCCTTGATGGGTGGGATACCTCTACGGGGCCATTGCGATCTGTTGATCAAGACAAGTAATCGAGCGTGTGATCCCGAGGGCTCCTGTTGTTTTCAGTTCTGGCCAAAAAGCCGCCTAGAAAGCTTCCAGATGACATTTGGCTTGAGAACATCCAAGGGTCTCTTGTCGGACGGTTTAAGAACATGCATGGTAGGAGGGGTGATCAGTTCACCTTTAGTGGGTTATGGCGGCCCGTTCGGCGTGGATGAGGCTGTCGAAAGAAAGAACAGGTTGTTGAATGAAAAGAACTGAATTGAAGAAATTGGTTGTAGTAGTGATGGTGTTAGGTCGTTTGGGGTAGGTTGAGTTCTAGGGGTTGTCTGGCTCCCTAATGTTGCATGAGTGCAGCTGCGGACCCTGCACGTTAACACGTTTATTTCCTAAAATCCCTAACGCGGACCCGAACACGCCTCTAGTCTCATTTTTTTCATCGCGGCGGATGAAACGGCCATCTTGGCCACGTGGACCACTGGGCCCATTCTTGGTGCCGTGCGCTTGCTGATGGGACCCTTGGTGACACGGCCGGTGTTGGTGGTGACCCTGCGGCTAGCAACTCTGCTAGCACGCTGTTGGTGTGCGGCAGGAGGCATCGATATGTTTGAGCACTTGGTCTCCACCGGAAGGAAGTGTCCCATGGTGATATTGACGACTGCCATGGCCACCACTTCCGCAGAGTGCCTTTCTGCCATGGCGCAGATGACATGATCGCTTTCCTCTGAACTAACGGGGCAGATATCCAGGAATGGCCGCGTTGGCCTTCCTCGCTGTGGACTGTGTCAGCTTGGTCTTGTTGCTGGGGGAAAGGATGGGGACTTACGTAGGTTTCTGCCAGGGAGGAGTGACTGAGCCGTCGGAAACTTCCTTCGGACTCGCTTGGTTCCGATGAGCAAGAAGAGCAATGCCGGCACTTGGAAATGGCTGGGAATGACGACAAAAACTGTATGGTATAACAGAAATAAAACAGACTGCCCGGGCGCGCGAGCGTGCTGGAAAAGCCTCAGGACGGAAGAAAAGAGCGGAACATATTGACTGGATGGAAACAAAAGATCAAGACATAGAGGAGATGAAGGAGAGGGAATGATGATTTGGGTCAAAGCCCTCACTCATACTGTTGTTGAGGTGTTGGAGGGCGGGGGGATTTGTTGTTGATGGGAAGGTGACTAAGGTACTGGAGGACGGGAGGAGTTCATGAGGAGGAGAAAGAAATCGGATGTGAAGGAGGAGCAAGAAGGAAATGGGAAAAGGAGGAGTAAAAGTGTGACGTCGCGTAAGGGTTCAGTAGCCCTACTGGAGGGGTACACCTTGCAATGAGAAGTGGGGGGTGAGTGCATGGAGGGGACATGGAGGTCACGGGGGTGTGCAAAACAGAGGGTAAACGGTGTCTCGACCGTCTACTGATGTCGATTATTACCGAATACGGACACCTGCAAGGTACGTTCTGGTGAGGGGCAGGGATGTGAGCGTGTAGGCGGTTGTCCTATGCCTACAGGTAAGGTACAGAGATATTATACGTCATGCCGGTTGAGCCTGGCCGCGTGACCGTTGTCAGGTATGGTACCTGGTGCTTGCGTTCTTTGGGAAGGACGGCAACAAATGGGAGCAAAGTAGGTGAACTTATACCTGCTGAGCGTGAGCTGAGTGACACACTGATACTCAAACTCATTTTCAGCCGCCGGAGTCACTCCAGTTACCTAGTCACAGGTGACAGTATGAAGGAGAACTTTCAAGGCGATACACATACAAGGGAAAGTGACACATGAGTGACTATCGCATTAAGATTATAGACCACTGAGTGTATATGACAAGATCTTATTAAACAGTCACGTTCATCATGTACCAACTGAAGAATACGAGGACGCAAGTCGCAAAGAATCAACGTGTTGAAGTAACTTTAAGCAGAGTCAAGCCTTGCTCTGACCTCTTCCATCACCTTCTCCTCAATCGAGGAGTGCTTGGCGCACTCGTCGCTTTGTCCTCTTTGTGAAGTATTAATATCGAATTCTCTGTCCCTCAGCCACTATAACGGTCCTTGTTCTCCTCCTCCTAATAGGTACCTGGCATAGTGTTGAGACCCGATACTCCCTGAATCATATCCATGAACGCAGCGTCCTCCATCAGCTCGAGGACACGACTGTGAAAGGCATATCGAACATCGACATCACGGGGCTCTGGCTCAACTTCGCCCTGCGCTGCTAGGTATTCGACGATCAGATCCCATTTGGCTCCGTACTGGTAATCGTCTATCGTTATGTGTGCCTCGCCCTGGTAGTTATCGTTATTGTTCTCCGCCTCTTTGGTTGCGTCTTCGATGGTGAGCCTTTTATCGGAGCTATTAGCGTTCTCGTATTGGTAATAAGAGCTTTCGTCTCCGTAACCAGCGCGGCCGTCACCTCGATTCGGAGCTGGCTGGTAAGGCTCCGGTCGCCTCATAGACCGGATGAACCAGGCAGGAACCTCAAAATGTCGCTTGTAAAATGCCTGTTGCTCGAGAGAAAAGCCTGCAAGAACCGCTGCTTCCACAGGCGGCTCCATAGCTTGCACTTCCGGGTCCACAACGTGAACCCGTACCTTCTTGGTGGGATGCACGCTATGCTCGGGTTCTGGATCGGTATTATTGGAGGTGTCGTTATCTCTCGGCCGCTTTTGGTTGGTACCAAGATAGGTCTCGGACTCTCGGTTTAGGATTCGTTCCTATGATCGGATTTGTTGATGCTGCTGTCATTGTCATCGTTAGTCCTCGGCCGCTTCTTTCCCCGGCTGGACCTGGCACCGGCATTAGCAACAGCATCGGAATCGGAATCGGAATCGGCATCAGCATCTGCATCTGCATCAGAATTGGTATCGGTATCGTAATCGGTATCGACATCAATTTGAGGTTGTTCGTCGGAGCCTGGGTCCACTTCGAGAACGTCCTGAGGAGCTTTCTAAGCTTCCTCTGTGAGCATCTCCTTGGGCTTGCCCTTCCGGGTGGCAGCCGCCTTTTTCAGCACGGTAGTTCCAACCTTGAGCACTTTGCGTCTGTTACGGTTCGTTGACTTGTTGGAGATCTTTGTCTGAAGCTCGGATTTTGGGTTGCTGGCAAAGCGAGTAAGGTGCGGCAGTGAATACATGTTCATCACCGACGCCTTCGAGATCTGTACCCGTACACGGATGCAGTTAGCGGATGGTTATCTCCAACAGAAAAAGGTGAATGCGAGATAGGGGACAAGAATGCTCACTTTGAACAGCTTCGTGAGCGTGTCACTCCGCTCCTTGTGGGTTTGGTACGGTTGGATATCCAAACGATTGATAGAGGATGATCCTATAGATAGACCGAGGTGACTGTCTCTTAACGCCAGCGATGCCTCCCAACCGAACAACGCAACGTCCAAGGTGGACAAACCTCGCTTCCTCTTGACGATGTAATTGAGCTTCTTCTTTTTGCCCTTTCCATGGTACTTCTGGTCCAGCATTCCTGACTCGTTCATGGCGGCCAGACTCAAGCCATTGGCGAGTGCTTTCTGGTCACTCTGAGTCAGAGGTATGTCGTCGTTGCCATTGGCCTGGCCTAGCGTTGTATGTGCTTTTGCCGCCGCCTGACGGAAACGCCACTCCCTGCAGGCTAGGAAGTCAACTTCGTTGTCGAGGGGGATAGTCGCGCCCTTTTGTTTCAGGGCAGGATCGCTCTTCAGGTCGTCAAGAGCTTGCAGCCTGTTGATGATGGGTCGTGTTTGACCAAGCGAGGCGATGCCCTGGTCCAAGGCGTTCGACTTGGCGAGTGTGATGCTCCAAGTCCAAGCAACATTGGTGAACATTTGATGATCGGATATGGCTTGTCGAACCTCCTTGCTGAGGTTGTTCGAGGCTAGGAACACGTTGATTGCGGGGAACCTAATTGGGTGTGGCGATGGACCCGACTTTGCATAGTAGATTCGGCGTCGGAGGATGAAGTAGAAGATCTCAACTAGCGCATAAGTTCAGCGTGTGTACAAATTATTTTGTCGTCGTTGGACTACTTACCAAGGATCGGCCAGTAGACTTCTTTCTGGTCCTCGCTGGCCGCGTACATGATGTCTTCGAGGTTTTCGGGTTCCATCATGGGAGGCATAATGGCTGATTGTGGAGATGACATCGTGGCCATTCAGTTCTGGAGAAGATCTGTTGGTCCTTACGGCTTGATAAGTCGTCGAGTCGGGTGTCGAGCGGTGCCAAATGCTGCTATGCTGGACAGCCCGGGATGGAGAGCTTGTGGTGTTGGAGCGATCGGAGGGTGGGCGACGTCGATTAGAAACAGGAGAGCAGAAGCGAAATGTCAAGGGCGGATAAAAGGCGCAATGATGTATCGCTGATGTTTTGGCGGAAACCAAAGTTCCCCAAGAAAACTGCTGGTTTTGCGGAAAGAAATGAGCCAAGAATAATCTGAAGAGTGGTTCGAGATTGGAGTTGGGAAGAGGATTGGGACTGCGGGTGTAATTGGGACATGCGCTTGGCGGGGTCTTGGCACCGGCTGAAGGTTGTGCAAGCGACAGGCAAGAGCAACCCGACTTGCAGGTAGACGCTGCATGCGAACTTGAAAAGAGCTTGCCAAAATGGACCGAGAGATCATGCACGCCTACTCAAAGTTACCTGAGGTCTGTAATATTACAATGTGTGACTGGTTGCCGTAACTACAACCCAACTTCGAAGCAACCATTATATATTCCAAAGTCTGCAAAATACAGACATGTCCAGGCAAGGAGATGCCTACTACAAAAGCAATACCGACCTTATCAAAATGCAAGGGAATCGGGTGAGAGGAGAGCTGAGTTCCGATACATATACTAGACGTCAGTATGGCCGTTCTGATTCAACTTGATACCACACGGGTAGGATGTCGCTGAGTGTCCCTAGAACCTTGTTGACATGTCGTTGAAATGGTCGCACGTGCCTCATCACGTGAGCCTCCCAGCAGTGTCCGACGAAGCAAATCGTGTAGGGAAGTGGTCTGTGCACCTTAAGTCGAACAATGACGGACAAAGCCAGAACAACACCCTTGTCAAGTGCATTGTTTGGTCAGCAATCACTTGTTCTTTCACGACAAGGTAGATTGCGATTATTTGAGGTCCTTTCGAGCCGGATCAGATTTTCGAAGACAACTTGTGTCAAACCGCACTTATGGCTCTACCTGCTCTTTGGAAATGTTTACTTCCAATGTTTTGGCAATGCAAGCCCCTGAACACAGCGTCCGTCTCTCTACAACCAACGCCAAAGCTATAGAATGGGAGAAATGACCTTATAGACATGTATTAGAAGCATACCCAACACATACGACCATAGATGGTAGAAAACTCGGGATCCCGTCCGCTCTCCCATAGATAAGCTACCAATCGCCAGACTAGTAGCTGGGTCGGTGACGACCAGCGAATCCCTGGTGTTGTATGTTTCTTTTGACTTTTTGGCCTGCTGAATCTTGTAAGTCGCTTTTGCTTTTTTCTCCTTTTGACTTGTTTTGCCTTTTGCTGATGTATTATTTATGTGAATAATGAAACAGCAACTCCATGTCCTCAACTCTGGAAATATCGAACAATTCACCCTTTCAAAACACATTGTACGAGGATGAGAATTAGGTTGCTCGGAAGTAACGACCACCAACATATTGCACGCCAAATCAATGCAAAACACTGGACGGCACATCTACATGTGCGGGAAGAAACAGGACTCAAAAAAACTTTAGTGTCATGTTACGATGCAGCAACTATCTCCCCTCAAGAGTTCTAACGGATTGAGTGATCCTACGCTGCGCAAGCTACGAGAAGCACAAAGAGGCTCAATGAAACGTCAACCATCGGCACCATTCACCATGTACATGTACTCGTCCCCCGTCTTGTCCTTTCCCTCCTACACCAACCCCTAGGGGGACCGATCCATCGGAGACCCTTGAATCCTTGCCCTTAAGTTGGCTTCCCACCCTACCTATAATCGTCGGCAGGGTGATCGACGGCCGGGAAGCCAATAGGGAGACCGTTGTCCTGGTTCCCGTCAATGGCGTGGCCTCCGTTCATGGCTTGTTGCTCCTGGATCGCCGGGTTGACGTTTTTCGCTGAGTTGATGTTGTACGCTTGGTTTATGTTGTTCGCTGGCTTGACGTTCTTGACCGGCGGGTTGTTGTTCGCCGACGGCACGGGCTGTGCCTGTCTCTGGCGCCTTACACGCTTGATTTTAGCGTGTTCGGTGAGATCGGCGCCGACAACGTCAGCCACCGTTCGCTTAATTGGCTTGACCAAAACTTCAATGAGGGACCCATCCGGCTTCCTGAATTCTCCGATGGCTTCATTGTTTCCAGAGCCATATTTTCTGACAGCGTCAGCAAGCTTTGCATTGTGGTTCTTGGTCGTTAGAGGAGGATGTCTGATGCCCTGTGATTGTAGATGTAGCACATTTGGACTTATCTTGCCAAAGCGCTTCTTCCCTGCTCTTTGAGTCCACGGTGATATGGCAAGATTTCCAGTCGAGGAAAAGTGACTGACGGTTAACGAGATGGTGTACCGTTTTCTGAGAGTTTGAGTGTTGGAGCTCGTGTAAAATCTATTATGTACTCTGTACGCAATAAGTAGGTGCCTCTATATAGGTGGGTACCTAAACAGGAAGACAGGGTCCTGTGCTTGCAACTCCCATGCTTCGCCGTTGTTACTGTTGGAACATTGTAATCGTTGTCACAGAAAGGCAGGAGGCGGAAACAGTCAGAAGAAGCATATTTGCATCGAAACAAAAGAGTGAAAAGTAGGTAGGAAGGCTTGTCAAGGGGTTTTTCGTCGAAAACTAAAGAAGGGACAACTATAACACAAGAGAAACAGCCGAAGGGTACCGAACTCCTAAACCTGAACTAGGCCGGGGGACGGGCAAGATAATTCAGGTAGGAAGGACTCTCGGCGTTGATGAGAGGGCTTTAGAGAAAATCTCCAGTATTACTCCACAGAATGCCAAACTCCTGAAAAGCCTGAACAGGACCGGGGCTTGGAGATTGAGTGGTGTGGCCTTGAAAGCTTTGAGGATAAGAAGACGAATTTTGGAGTACTCCGGCCGGGATACCAATGTCGTTGCCGTAATAATTAGTAGTTGGGTTGTAGTTTCCGGCGTTGTAGTCGTTGTCGGTGTCCTCGCTGTCACCGGGATACTCGTTGGTATCGCCGTCGTAGTCGTCGTCAGTACCGTCGTCGCCGTCGTCCTTACTATCGCCATCGTCGCTGCTGTTTTCTTCTTCGTCACTGTCGCCACTCTCCTCGTCACTGTCGCCACTCTCCTCGTCACTGTCGCCACTCTCCTCGTCACTGTGGTCGCTCTCCTCGTCACTGTGGTCACTCTCCTCGTCACTATCGTTGCTCTCCTCCTCGCTATCAACGTCTTCGCCATTGTCGTCGTCCACAATATTCCTGGCATTGTTTTCGTTGCTGGCGCCGGTGGTGTTGCTCACGCTAGTGGTGTTTTTCGCGCTGGTGACATAGGTAGAGGTAGTCTGCGCATGTTGGGGCTTCATGCGCCTGATACGCTTCACCTTGGAGTGGCGAGCAAGCTCGGGGCCCAAAACATCCACGAGCTGGCGCTTCTGGGGCTTGGGGTACACGGCACTCATGGTTCGCTTACTGTGCTGAGCATCCAACTCGTCGCCCCGAACCGGACTTGAGGCAGAGAACTGGCGCGCCTGGCCGTCATAAACCTCGTGGTTGTTATGATGAGAATAATTTGATGACACGGAATCGACGCCGGCAGGTCTGCCATGGTGATCGGTATGATGGTGAACGATGTGACCCTCAACAGCATAGAGCAAAGCCTGTTCAGGAAGCTGGAAAGGTGGCTGGTGGCCTCGATGTTCCTGAGGTTGAAACTGCGATTGGCCCACGCCATCTGCGCGGCCAAGCTCATGGTCAACCATGCCGGCAATGAAGCGTTGTTCGTCACCAGAGAAGTTTGAAGCGGCAGGAATCTGTTGTGCAGTCGGTTCCATGGGTTGGTCGTCATCTTGGATTACGTTGTCGGCATCGCCCTCATCGTCATGCTCGTTGGTGCCATTTTGATCGGGAGCGTTGTCGGCATCGCCCTCATCGTCATGCTCGTTGGTGCCATTTTGATCGGGAGCGTTGTCGGCGTCAGATTTATTGTTGGCAGATGCCTGGACTCGCCGACGGCTAGCGCGTTTGACCTTCGCATGCGGGAGAAGGTCCGCTGGCATAAACTCGGCAATCCTGCGCTTCTGTGGGCGGGGCAAAACCTCAAGGACTGTGCCATTGCAGTCCTTGAGCTCGCCAGTGTTACGGTCAAACGACGCGGAGCCATGCTGCTTGACCGCGTCAGCAATTTTGACGTTGTGGGCCTTGATCTGGTTGGTGTGCAGGTTGGACAGCTTTGTCTGTGAAAGTGTTAGCAACGGGCGCTGGATAATGAAAGGCGGGAAGGCTTTGTCTTACGTCCAGCTCGGTGACAGGGTTGTAAACAAACCTCTCCGTGGTGGAGGGCTGGAACAAGTTCGAAACTGCTGCCTTGCAGCACTACACATAGAGATGTAATTAGTCAGAGTTGATAATCAAGAACGACGGACTCACGCTGATAACGGCAATCAAGATCCTCATTCTGGTGGTGAAGTCCTTGAACTCTGCTTTGATGATCCTTGTCTCGGAGTGGTCTCCAACACGGCTTTCGCATGCCTCCATCTCCGCCTGTAAAGCGCCATTGTCAGAATGGTTAATCACACCGGATGCGACTAGTTTACGTACCAGAAGTTTCCAAGCCATCCGCTCTGCGTTCACGTCGGTAAGTTCTTCCCGAACGAACCTAATATGGCCGTGATTGTCGGCCTCCGAATCGCAGATGTTGGTCAAGTTCCGGAAAGCTGCGATCAGCTGGTCGACCCATACGAATCGCTCCTCGTTAGTCTTGGGAAGATCTGCGGGGGCAGCGCCGCCATTCTTAGGAGTTATTAACGCCTCCATCTCGAGTCTCCAGAAATTATCCATGGACTGGATGTACCGTTTACGGGGGGGTTGGTTGGCCGAAGCCATTGTCTGTTATCGGAGTAAGTGAAAATTCCACACATAGCCTCTTCAGGTACCTTATAGACAATAAGAAATAGCCCTCGTGTGCCGCAAGGTGATCGATCATTCGGTTCAATCGTGTACGGATATATCAACTATGACGTTGGGGGATATCGACGACGCAGTGCGTCAAACAAAAAACGACTGGGCCGGAACGATCTTTGATGAGTTTGCGGAGGGGGATACATAAGGTACGAGTTGGGGTAAGAAAGATAGTACCTAGTCGAAAGATGAACGTCTGCTCGATAAAAGGAGCGAGTTTGATGCGACTTTGCGATGAAGGCAAAAATTGCTTTGTGGTTTGAAAAGTTTTTGGTAGTGTCTTGGGAAAACGACAGACTACCTGACCTAATGACAGGAGCCTTTCATGTTTAAAGCGACCGTTTGGAAGTGAATGTGGAAAAGGGACGTGGTGAATAGGTGCCATGCGCATTGACCTTTGACCTTCACCTTCTGTTCAAAACCAGTTGCCCTGGCGACAAGGTTTTCAAGTACGGTAATATCAGATCGAACTTCAAAGGTTCACGATAAGAGAGGAGTATGGAATCAAGCCGCAAAAGATAGAAAGTACGTCGGGAGACAAACCAGACCGTATATTCGTCGAGGGAGATGATGAGCAATACAAGTCATATGAGGTGGAAAGACTGATGAAACGCAAGACGGTATAGAGGGAAGGCAAGCCAATCTTGTTTTACTTGGTCAAATGGAAAGGATACGGACACGAGCACAACACTTGGGCTCTCACCGCCGACAGTCCGGCATGGCCATTGAAGCTTGGAGTAGGCATTCTGTGTATAGGGCTCAAATTTGGAAGTTACGGTATTTAGACGAAGCTGTAGTACCACATCGACGGTCTAGTATTAATAGGTAGGTAGATGTAGTTTGGTATCGACGGTTTTCCTTCTGACTTAGACAAAACCACATATCTGGATGACGAGAGGACCTTCTCTCTAGACGAAAACACTGAAAGATTCGAAGAGTCGATTTCCACCTTGTTCAAGCAGTTCATATAACTCGAAGCCGTCACTGACAGCTGATTTAATAACAAATAAGAGAAAGAGCAAGAGAGGTATAAGGAGACGATTATGAGCTATCGCTATATGCATATCCCACTGGGATATCAGAAGTGCAGTGTCCTAAGAAATGTCTCAACGATAGTACAAAAGCTAAAACAGATTCTGGGCAGCTGGCACCAGAGAAAACTCCTTTGACTCTTTGCTGAAAGCCTACCTCGAGTTGCTCTAATGCACAATAATGCTATATGAACGCTACAAGTTATCCTCAGATGCGACTGTCGCCGCTCCGGACTGTCCGTACAAGTAGCCACCCTGGGCGCCGCCGCCACCGTTATTATAGTTGTTGATACCTCTAGTATAATCCTCAGACGCCGGCGCGAGAGCAGACTCAGAGCCCAAAGACACCTGCACACCTCCTAGATTTCCATGCGCTTGTTGCGAGTCGGCCCAACCAGAACCAGCATCAGCTCCAAACTGGGTGGGAAGAGGTGTATACTGGTTCGGGATGTCAAATAGCTCGCCTTCAAGGTATCACGGGGCAAGGGCACCGTTAGGTCTAAGGTACGATATCTGTTGTTGTACGAAGAGAGCAAGGAAGAGGTGTGCGCCAGCCAGGGCATGATATAGGACTCGTTGAGCCTTAATGCCAAGGCTGGACCCAGTGCCATGGCAGTGGCTGTGCAGATGACAGCCATTGGTCAATGGCACGCAAGGCACAGGGCATGTGATCTAGCCCTGTGACACAAGGGGCGCATAGGAGGAGAGGAGAATATGCACATCTCCGGCGTTGCTCTGCGGGCCAATGTTGTTGTTTAGGCCGATGTGGCTCAGGTGGGCGTTGTGCATGTCCGCAACGGCATGCCTGGCGTAGCCATTTCCGGCGTGAAGATCTTCCGTTGTGACAAGGGCAGTATTCTGGGCTTGGAACAGTAGTTCAATTCCGCTGATAAACTACTTTGGTCTCGAAGGCCTTGTTGATCCTTTCAACTTCCAGGAGAAGGTTGGGCTTCAAGACCTTCTTATGCCAAAGGGAATCGGTACGTACTTGAGGTACGTATTAAGCCTTGTCGCCTGGGGCTTTCAGGGCATCTACCATACATGTGGAACTTCCTGGATGCCTTCATCCATTCTTCATTTCCTTTTGGCGCCATCCTTCATCCAGGCGCCTTGCTTCTTGCCTGGTTGGCTGTGGTCGCTTCTGGAGATTGGGATCGTCTCGTGGTGCCTCATTAGCGTCTTCGGCACTTCCAGGGTTTGGCTCGCTAGCCGGTAGCGTCGGGAGGAGTTCGGGTAAGCAGTGCTGATGGCCGAACAGATTCTCTGTTTGAGCTGGCGTAGATACCTGAAGCATCTGCGCGAGGCTGTGGGATGTGCGGCTCCGTGAGCCTCACGTTGTAGGGCCAGGGTTGAGGTCGAATGTCCGTGTGACATCCGTATAGCTCGGAACGCCGTTGCTAGTAATACCGGTGCTGGTCGCTACGTTATTGTTGAGTTCGACCGACTCTTCCTCCTCCTGAATGGGGGGAAGAGCATTGGCGGCGATGTTCTGCGCAGGTGATCCTCCATTGGCAGGAGTAACAAACGAAGCTACCGGGCTTGGGGAAGCTCCTCCGCCTCTGCGACTTCCTCTGGCCCGCTTCACCTTCGCGGCCGGAGACTGAGCCAGGTCCGGAGGAAGAAACTCGCTCAAAACACGCTTCCTCGGCTTCATCAGAATCTTGAGAAGCTCGCCCGAAGCATCTCTAATTTCGGCGCGGTCGTCGAGCTTTGTGACAGTACGGCCATTGCTCTCCGCAGCCTTGACTTCGCTGTTATAGACCTTTTTGGCGTTCGTATTATTATTGGACAGTTTAGTCTACAGCAAGTGCAGGTTAGCGGTAATGTTTGAGGCAGTGTTAGATAGCTAGTACTTACATCCAACTCCATAATCGGGTTAGCGATAAAACGGTCGATCAAAGGGACCGCGAAGAATTGGGTCGCTGCCGCCTTGCTGGAGTATCCTGTCATGTCAGCATCATCGAGGTAATGCCGAGGGTAAAACGAGGGGAAGAATGCTCTTACGCGAATAAGGGCCAACGTTGCCCGAAACCTACTCATGTAGTTGGGAAAATGCACCGTAAGAATGTCGGGGTTGTGAAGGACCATCTGAACATCTTTGATCTTGTACTACAAAAATAATGCGCGTAAGTAGTGCACTAATACATCGGGAAAGGGGAAAGGCGTGAGGATATTACTGACCAGAGCCCTCCAGGCCATTGTTTCCATTTTGTCGCGAGGAAGATCACGAATGGCTTTCTGGTCTGAACTGTCATTGTCGATGACGCCTTCGGTGTTGTCTATGGCGTCCAGCATCTGGTCGATACATGCGAGCTGTTCGGCTTCATGTTCTGGAAAATCGTCACAGTTCCCCGCGTTCGCGCCGTTAAGGGCCGCTGCCGTAGCTGCTGCCTCCCGCTGGAAGAAGTGCGCAGCGTTGCGGATTATCCTCTACGGAGGAGCGGGGGGTTGCTGGATTCCATTTTGAAGAATGGAATGCGGGTGTAAAGGGAGTTGAATAGTAGGTACAGGTATGTACCTCTAGTCAGTATACCCTGGGATGGACGAAATTACCTTCCTTGTACTATCGACAAAGCCGCGATCGGTTGGTCGAAGTTAGGAGTCGTGCGGGATGTTTAAACGAGCACGAGCGAGTAATCCTTTTAAGCCTGGAGAAAAGGATCCACAGGCTAGGCGCGAGAGGAAACTCTCAAAAGTGAACTGCGATTTCAAAGGTTGCCTACGGCGCGGTGCCTGCCGTGTGGGCTCCCGGCTGCCGGCTGCCAGCTACAACTGGGAGAAATCAGCCGCCGATAAAACTTGGAAGATACGTGTACCTTACTTGACAGAACACTATCAGAAGTAGAGCCGCCCGTTAACCTTGCGCTTCCTAGGTGCCGGTGTCTTCGTAATCGCTCTCCTCCACGTCTCAGATTCTGTGCCTTCTTCAAGTCCAGCCATTGCGGTCGACGTTCTACTGGCTAATGTTGGACTGCTCGACGTACTGCTCGTTAACACTGGCTTGCACGTTAGACTGGTTTGCCCGAAACCATCCGGTGCTTTGTCCTCTTCTTCGAGTGCCGGCGGCAAGACTACCAGGCAAGTTTCGGATGAATTTAGCGTACCCATTCCCGTCGGGGTTTTTAACGTCCATACCCTACTTAATAGCGGTCTCGCAACTCCATTCCTTCTCCCCATTCTCTTCTCCAATTCACGACTTACAACTAGATCAACTATTATCAACCAAAAGCCTTGTGCTGGATCATCCAGTCGGCGCCAAGTTCGTTCCGGAAAGGACTGCCGGGTTGGTTTCCGGCCACACGTTTGGACATAGGATAGCTGGCGTCCTCGCCATCGTCGTCACTATCGAGCGCCGGGTCGAAATTGTCCGACGGGAAATTGACTGGGAAGGAAAGTGCCGGTTCTGATTCTGCCGCCGGGGTCTCATACTGCTCTTCCTCCTCGTCTTGGATCGCTGGCATGGCGCTCACGGCACCAACTTACGAAGGATGTCCTCCAACACCGGAGGAAGCAGCTGCAGGGACAGAAATGGTCGAAGACCCCGTAGACGTGCGGCCTCTCGGAGCACGCCTGGGCCTCTTGACCTCTGCCGACAACTCTTCATCGATGAAGTCGCTCAAAGGGCGCTTCCTCGGTTTGATGAGCGTCTTAATTACGGTACCCGAGGCGTCTCTGATTTTAGTACCGTTATCATTCTGGATGACTGTACGGCGGTTGTCTCTGGCCCCCTTTAGCTCTGTATTGAAAGTTATTCCAGGCAAAGGGTAAATAGTAGATGTAAATATACGTAATTGCACGAAGGAAAAAGGAGGAGAGTACAGACGCTGCCATCGACATGTGTTAGAATGAAAGGAATAGAACTGTATGCAGACGAGGGTATATAATTCGAAGTTGTTACTGACAACGTAGTAGGTATTCAGTGGACAAAAAAGGAACAAGAAAAAGTGAATGAGCGATTAGAGAAGTAGGCAACATATGCGTCTATGTATATCCTACTAGGATAAGGCAATGGCGATGATGTAGAAAACGGGAAGATATAATACAGAATAAAAACACAATCTGGGCAGCTTACACCAAACAAAACGCCTTCGACGCCTCGCCGAAAAGCAAGCTTCGGGTATCTTAGGTACCTCTATGCTTCCAAAAGCCAATCTCAACCCCATAGTCATTCCCAGATGCAACTTGCATGCTAGAGGTAGTCATAGACGTTGTTATGTTCATGGCCATAATTCTCCAGCGACGGATCGATGGACCCCTGAAGGAAATTGCTTGGATCCGGCAGCTCCTTCTCCTCTTGGATGGCAGGAAGAGGATTGTATACGATATTCTGGCCAGGGGATCCTCCATTGCCAGGGGTAGCAGGGGTAGCAACGGATGCCGTGGAAGACCCTGTCGCTGTACGGCCTCTTCGTACGCGCTTCGGCTTCTTCACTTGGGCAGGCAACTCATCGGCGAGGAAGTCGCTAAGAGGTCGCTTCCTTGGCTTCTCAAGCGTCTTGATTAGGTTTCCCGCCGCATCCCTAAACTCGGCAATATTGTTGTTTTCGGAAACGGTACGGCCATTCTGTCGGGCTCCCTTGACTTCGTTGTGGTAGGGTTTCAAACTGTTTGTGTAATTGTTGGAAACCTTGGTCTATAGCGGATGAAGAAGATGAAAGACGTGTTAGCGCACGATTCTCTGTGGGGATCTGTTGGGTATTTAATAGAGGTAGCTTCAACTTACGTCCAATTCGGCAACCGGATTGCAGATGTAGCGGTCCGCGAAAGACGCGGCGAACAGGTCGGTGACACCGGACTTGCTCGACTGTGGTCAAAGGCTACCTTAGTATCATCTTGCGCGGGACCGGAAGAGGGAAGGAGGGGGCTTACCCGCACGAAAGACAAAAACGCGTTGAAGCGGCTCATAAAATCTGGGAACTCGGGCGTGTAAACATCTGGGTTGCGGATCCCGAGCTGAACATCGCGCAATTTGGACTACGCGAAGATGAATGTTAGTAGTGTAAATCCCGGACAATAAGGAGTAGGGAGAACCGTAATATAACACTGACCAACCACTCCCAGGCCATCCGCTCCTTCCTCTCTCTAGGCATATGGCGGATGAATTTCACGTCCCCGTTCTCGTCGGGGTTTTCGACATCCAGGTTATCCACCACGCCAACGACATTGTCCATAGCGCTAATTAACTTGTCGATTAATGCGAAGATCCCTTCCTGAGTGGTTGGGAAATCAACACATTTGGCGGCGTTGGCGCCCTGGAGTGCCGTTTGTCTTTCTTCTTCTTCGATTTGATGTAAGTGCTCGAAGCTGGTTATGAACCTCTGTTTGGCGGCAGGACCACTGTTGGCGCTCATGTTGAAAGGTAAAAAGCGGGTATGTCGTAAGAGAAATTTAGGTATACTATGAAAGAGCAGACGCGATGCAATCTTGGAATGATCGCACTTTCTTTCCTCTTTTGGTGGCAAAGACGCGTCTGGACGGTTGCGTTGTAGGGTTATGCTTTTGGGAATGGGACGAGCGATCAAGCCCAGCTCAATAAATACCTTGTGAAGAGGGTCCTGTAAGTTGCAATGCAGTGAAGTGAATGGGGATCTCCCAGGTTTCGGTGGTGTGCCGGCCGGCCGCCACCTGTAGGTGGTAGAAAGTGTCGCCGGCGAGGACATCAGATGAAGGTACCCACTGGTACGCGGTAACAAGAAGGGTCCATTTGCAACCTTGGGAAACGTGACCATGAATAACGTTGAGTTCAGAATGTCATGGCGGCGGTCGCCTGTTGCTAAAAGGGCCCGGCGTTTCGTTTCCAGAGGACGTGTAAACAATTAAGGTATGGTAGTCACTGGATCCAATGTGTAACGAAGCAGAGGGAAAGAAAAAGGAAGGAAGCGTTGCTATAGAAGACAAAGTAAAAGAAATAGGTTCTTGCGAGGATGATGGAATGAACGAAAAGAAAGAAAGACAAAACAAAACAGTCTCTGGGCAACTTGCACCAAACAGGAAAAGAACACCTTACTCCGCGCTGAAAATACCAGAACTCAACTCGAGTTCAATCCCACCCACCACACCGTTCGCTTTGGACATCAGCATAATTGTCCATCCCAGACGGGGGGAAGTCTTTCTTCTAATGCCCAAACATCCTACTACTGTCCACCTAATGTCAACATCGCCTGACCAGTGATCGTTGAGCTACCTAGCAGCCCCAGAGGCAGAGCTAGCTGTTAGTCATACCTATGACCGGTATATCACGTTGTGACAGGTGCTACTGACCATGACTTCCCAACCCTTCCTAACTAGCTTCTCTCTCGGCAGGCCGTGGATGAACTTGGACATCGGAGTTCTCCATAGGATCGACGCGATAGTTGTCGACGATGTCGATGATGTACAACACTGCTTTGACGAATTGCTCGTTCAGCGCACGTTGCTCGGCCGGATCAGTTGGAAAATCGTCGGCGCTGGTGTTGTCGTTAGCAGCTACGGCAGCCTCTGCGGCGGCCTCTTCCGCAGCTTGAACTTGGAGGAAGTGCTCCAAGGTGGTGAACTCTGGCTCAGGTGCGGAGGGGTTCGGGGGATCCATCTTCTGTGAGATATTGCAACTGCATTCAGTCACACTAGTGACTGGATGGAGACAAGTCTGCAGCGACAAGGATGATTTGAATAGAACGGGATCTGAGTTACTGACTCTTCATAGTCCGCTTATGGGGATACTCGTCCACCAAACCAGACTCCATGGTTTTGCCCGATGGAAAGGAAACGCGTGGTAGAAACTCCAACTAGGAAATTAGACAAGACTGCTTGGTCACTGGTATGAGATCTTGGATGGCCTCAAAGAGGTGAGCGAAGATAGAAAACAATTAGGTAAAAATATAACAAGAAACAACAAGGTCTACATAAAGTACCCGACGAGAATTTTGACACTAGACTCCGCACAGAAGGAAGCAAAACACAATTCGGGTTCCAGTTGAAACTAGAAAATCCATCTCAAATAGGCGCGGCCGCCACTATAGCTGCCGTTAGAGCCGCTGCGGAAGCCGCTACCGCCCTCGTCGCGACCAGCAGCCCTGCCCACTCGAGCATTGCGCCTGTCTGCAAAACCACCGAAGCGCTTGCTTTTCAGTAACCTATCCTATCCCTGTCATTATTGCGAGCTCCACCATCCAAGGCAGCCTGGCCGCCGTCATCCTCTCCCGAGCGCTCTCCAAGAAGGTCCACCTCGTAGCTAGGCGAAGCCGGGTAGTCATCGGGAGAATCTTGCTCAGACTGCTCGCCGACGGCCTCATGCTGGTTCGGAGTAGGAAACTGATCGCTGCTGTACGGCTGATAGCCGAGTGGCAGATGCTGGTTGGCCATGAGATGCTGATTGTTGATGTAGGAATGTTCGCCACTCAACGGGTTCTGGTCGGCCGTAGGATGCTGATTCTCGACGTAGGACTGTTCGCCGAGCAACAGATTCTGGTCGGGTGTCGGATAATGGCCGATGTCGTAGGATTGTTTCCCGGACGAAAGGTTCTGGTCAGATATAGGATCTTGGTTGGTGAAGCTGGACTGCCTGTCAAGCAACAGACTCTGGTCGGGGCGTGGATATTGATAGTCGAAGTGGGAATTGACGGCGTCGAGACTGGGTGTGGTAAGTCCATTCGGCGCTTCAAAGGCTGCGTGTCCGTCGTCCTTCTCAGCTTTGCCCAATGCATCCTCCTCCGTTCCTTGAGCAGGGGACAAGAGACGCTCTTCTTCCTCATCGGTAGCACCCTCCTCGTTATCCGCGTCGGCAGTCATAGCAAGCTCCTTCCCTCCTCGGGTGGCGGCCACGCCCACAACATCCTCGCCTTCTTCTTGAATGGGGGTCAAGGAGCCACTAATTTCGACGACAGGCTCTTCCGGAGTGCTGCTGTTCGTAGAGTCCGAAGAGGTTGGTCCAGATGCCGTCCTTGTCCGGGCGCGTTTCGGTCTCGCAATAGAAGTTAAGCGGTCGCCTAACAACTCGCTTAGTGGGCGCTTCTCGGGTCGGCGAAATTCTTTGACAAGGTTGCCTGCCGCATCGTAAATCCTAGTGGTTCCGTCTTCCGCTGTGGTCGTTCTGCCACTGAACTTTGCCGCAGCCTTGACATCCTTGTTGTATTCCCGCACCTTGTTGGTATGGTTGTTTGAGAGCTTGGTCTTTTGACGCGAAAAGTCAGTTGATTGTCTCCAACCTTTGATTGGTGGGGTGAATTGGGCTGGAATCGTCTGGACTTACATCAAGCTCTGTAACCGGGTTGTGGACATACCGATCCATGTAGGATTCAGCGAAGAGATCCGCTACAGCGGCCTTGGAGTGCTGGCAGCAGCGTTAGCGATTCGATCCCACTACGGTAAAGTCCACGCGAGAATACGTACACGCATCAGTGCGACCAAGGCGTCGAAGCGATCCATGTAGTTGGGGAAGTAGGCTGTTGAAAGTTTGGGGATGCGTTTGCCTCTCTGGACGTCGTAGGCATCAAACTAAATGACCACAATAGGTGTTAGAAGCTACGTCATACGATTGTCTTCCGATGAGCCTGGATGGATGAATACTAACCATCAAATCCCAAGCTTTTTCTTCCAGATCCTCGTCGGATGTGGCCCGGATGCGATTTATATGCGCATTGTTGTCTGGATTGTCTAGGATATCGGACTCATCCCTCATCGCCGCCTTCATGCTGTCTATCAGAGGATACTGGTCGGTTGGGTGTGTGGGGAAATCAGCGACATTTCCCGTAACCAAGGCGTTAAAGGCCGCTGCTTCCCTTGTTGCTTTGCGCTGTATGAGATGAGCGTGGCTAGTGATATACCTCTGAGGAGGCGGGGGGCACTCGGGGAGTCCATGTTTCTGTGTGCGAGAACGAAATACAGATAGCACCTATAGAGGAAAGGGTGCACTGGGGTCATGGTGGGCGATGCGAAAATGGTAGGAAGCGTACGATTGCGAGGAGGAGAATATAAGAGTGCAAAACAACAATGCTGCTTACAGCGAGAAGAGGATGCTGCGAGAATACCTTAGCTTGAATGAGATGTTACACGGCCGTTGTTGTTGTTGTTGTTGTTGTCGATGAAGTGCGCAGTGGGTGGTGTTGCAAGAGAAGAAAAACGGAGCGACCCTTTGAGGGTGCAGGGTAAATTTTACGAGCGCGACACGGTGCTGCGCATAGCCCACGCCTACAGGGGAAAGAACCTGACCGTCGTGCCTGCCGCATGGGCGGATGGGCCACTTGAACCTGGGAGCAATTGCCGGTATTTTGCAGTTGGCAGTCGTCGGCGAGGACATCGATAACATCGAACCGAAGGTACGGGGTAAGGTAAGAAGGAAAAAGGTTCTGGGAAAAGCAGACACGAGCTCGACTAGGTTGAAATGTGCCTATACTTCTATCAAATGTTGCTTCCCCTTTCCAGGATGTCACTCGTATATTTTATCGCATGAGCCATTTCGTCAAAGACCCTCTTGAGTTTGTCGATTTCGGTAGGGAAATCAGGCCCGTCAATGCCCCGTTTGTGCTTGACGGAACTTCCCTTTCTTCTCAGAAGGTGCTCATGAACGAAGGGCAAAGGCCTGCGATGCTGAAGTTGAGAATGGAGCGAATGACTAGTTTGTACTATTATCCCACATGAATGTGTGAGGCAATGTGCTTGGTCCGAAGCGTTGCTACTGCAGCTGACAGAAAGAAGACGTAATAAGAGAAGTGTTACAAAAAAACAAACAGGCGCTGGGTACCTTGCTCCAGGGTTGAAACAAAAACCAAGTCTCGTGCTTGATGCCGACGAAGCCCACTATGGCTCGGGGAAAAAGTCTTCGGGCTCAATACCAGCAACCACTATCGAGAGACACTACCTCCCGCTTGGTTCCGGCGCCGGCCCATAACCCAGAGACCTATCTCTCTATGTTCCGGCTGCAAAAATTCCTCGTCTCTCCAGGTGCGCTGTAACTGTAAGTCCGACACCTTGGCTGCTAATTGGCATCACCATCATACGTGTAGGCCGAGGTATTATAGGTCTAAAAAGACCCCACGTTAGAACGGTCAGACTGGCGGCCAGTATAGGCTCCGTGATGATTGACATGGTGCTGCATCTGCGGCTCGGGGTATTCGCAGCCACTCCCAAAGAAAGTGTTACTGGTCAAGGGCAGGACGCCAGCTTGGCTCCTCGTGTCGGCGGCGTGAGGAATGAAGAAGGACGAGTCTGTTACACCATATTGGTATTGACTCTGAAGAGGGTCGTTACTAGCCAACATTCCCACGCCATCTTGGCCGCTGATTCCGGCTCTATGATGAGCAAAGGGCTTGTGAGTCTGTGCCCCAAGAGGATAGTAACCACTCTCGACAGAGTTGTTAGTAGGCAACATTCCCACGCCAGTCTGGCTGCACACTTGGAATCCGTGATGCTTGGAGGGCTGCGTTGGCTCAGGGATGTGGTAACCGCTGTCAAGAAGGCTCTGACCAGCCAACGTTGTCACGCAAACTTGGCCCACATCTTCCTCCTACAACAAAAAGTCTTGGCGCCAAGTGTTAGCGTTAACGCTTGGTTGCCCGCAAAACCCTTATCACCACCCAAATCGCCGTTTTCACGGTCGATATCCCAACAACCACAACCACAAAATATCTACGCCTTCGCCCCTTGGGGCCCCCAAACCGCCTCTACCGGTCTTGATACCGGTAACTCCATTGCCGGACACCCTTTGCGTCCCGCCCCCACCCTCCACGACGGCGCAGTCGGCCAAGAGAGCCCGGACTGCAGACGAGGAAGTCCGTCCCGCCAACACCACCACCGCCCCCCCTGCTGCTTCCGGTCCCATCACGTCCTTCGCTGAGACCTTGATCTCTGAAGCTCTCGCAAAAGCGGAGGCCTACCGCCTCTTCGCCGCCGCCCTTAACACCGCACATACCCGCCTCTCCGTCGTCTCGCCTGCACACGCACGTGAAGCTGACCGCCTCGCACGGACCATCACCATTGCCCTACAGAAAAATCCTACCTCACCTCCCTCGCCTACCCCGGACTCCACCGCCCCAGCAGGCAAGAAGGCTGCCAGCAAAGGGAAGGGGCCCGCTTCTTTCGCAGAAGCTACCGCCCGTAGTGCGAATTCCACTCCGGCCGCCCGCTCTATAGCCTGCTCCCGCCCCGGCCCCACCCGTAAAGCTACGCTGCCCCAAAGTGACGGCCGCGTCTTTCTCCGACTAGATAGGGACTCCCCTTTCGCCAACAACGGCACCTTCGCTATTCGCAACGAGGTTCAATCTCTTCTCCGCCTCGCCCCCACTAACATCCCCGGCTACTATAAGGTCCCCTCTGGCTTTGCCCTTATACCTAAAAATAACGCTATCCGCAAGACCCTCTTAGATTATAAAGATGAAATTGGTGCCCGTTTTGGCTATGTCCAAGTAGAAGTGCCTAAAAAATAGATCACCTACGCCGTCCAAAACGTACCCATAACAATACAAATCGGTAGCCGCCCCGTCGATATTACTACTACTATTAAGGATGAGGTCCTCGTCCAAGCCGGCCAAGAGCCTATCGCCCTCCGTCCCTTCTACGAGGGGACAGCAGAGCAGTGCGCAGATGCTGACACCAGAATAATCAATTAAGGTTCTACGAGAAGAAAAGAGAAGAAAGACTGGCCCGTAGGGCGAACCTTATCGCCTATCCTTTAAGGCTGTGCGCTAGTATAGGTGCCTGACTGCCTGAGGCAGCCCCACGGTCTGAGCATGTAACCGTATGGAGGCTAGAGGGGACCAATGGGCTCTGGGCCTGCCGGTCCCTTGCCGGGTTGGTGTGACAAGGGCTGTAATCAGGGCTTGGAACAGTAGTTCAAATTCAGCTAATAAACTACTTTGGTCTCGAAGGCCTTGTTGATCCCTCTCGACCTCCATAAGAAGGCCGGGCTTCAAAGCCTTCTTATACCAAAAGGAATCAGTACGTACTTGAGGTACGTATCGAGCCTTGTCACCTAAGGCTTCCAGGCATTTGTCTAGCAGTCTATGTACATGTGGATCTTTCGGAATGCCTTCATCCATTCCCTATCTTCCATCTAGCGCCGTCCTTCATCCGGGCACCCTGCTCCTTACTTGGTTGGCTATAGTTGTTCCTAGGATGACTAGGATTGTCTTATAGTGATCTTTCAGTATCTTCAGCACTTCCGTAGTTGGCTCTCTAGCCCGGTAGCATCGAGGGAAGTTCGTATAAGCAGTACCGGCGGCCAAGAGTTCGGCCGAGGTGGGTATTGCGGCTAGAGGCCTCCGGACACCTCTAAGGAGGCCTCCGGCCATTTCAAGGCTAATACCAAGCGTCGAGGGTGAGTATGGCCTAGTTGCCTGAAGTATCCAGCCGTATAGCAAAGCTTAGGTCCAAGCCGTACGGCTCCTTAGGAGCTTGGTGAGGTTTAGGGTCGAATGTCCGTGTGACAGTTGGCGTGCATTGCCGGCACTCGTGGTCTGGCTAACCGTGTGCTAAATACTAGTACTGGGCGTTAGACTTGTAACACCTCCCAGTACTACAAGCCTAGCGAAGCCTATACAACCTAGCTTATCTCCTTTAACAGGCCTATCTCCCCCTTCTACCTCTTCGACGTAAGTAATAGTAGCCGCCTCGTCTAGAAACGCCGCCCACTAAACTAGTATATAAAATACTTCGAATAGCATAGCCGTAGAGGGTGCGCTCGCGCTGCTAAATGCTTACAATGCGGATATACTACTTATAGTAAATATAACCGTCACATTGAATACGCTAATTACTATAGCCCTTTTAAATCTACCTATACCGAATGCCTTATACGCCTAAAGCGCTAAAGAAATACCGTTACCCGCCCGACCCCCTAACAACGGACGAAGATTCGCTGTAAAGGCGGTATTCTTTTCTCTAGGAAATACGACCGCATCGCCCCCTCCGACAGCCAGGAAAGTACTACCACGTCTTCTAATAAATTGCCTAGCTATAGTTCCGCACCCTCCGGCCCTGAGAACTCTGACAGCTCAGACCAGAGCCAGCT
Source organism: Pseudoneurospora amorphoporcata (assembly GCA_033297205.1). Classification (NCBI taxonomy): domain Eukaryota; kingdom Fungi; phylum Ascomycota; class Sordariomycetes; order Sordariales; family Sordariaceae; genus Pseudoneurospora; species Pseudoneurospora amorphoporcata. The sequence continues at coordinate 27,707 of MU859359.1, forward strand.
CTTAATAGATAAGGATATAATTATTATCCAATTGAGCGAATACACGTCCTCTAACGACGTAGTCCGCCGCTCTAACCGCTATAAAACACCCTCCAAAAGGGCCGCTGGCCTATAAATAGACACTCAACTCCCTCTTGCGATAGCCTAAATAATTCTAAACTACGTGTCTTTTAGGCTAATATAGTACGAGTACGCGATACGTACGAAATTACCCTCTAAACTGCTAGTGAGGCTGGAGCGGACGTAATTATAATCCAAGAGCTACGAGCGTAGTTCTACGAGGGCCGCTTTAGTATTCCTGGGCACCCCCTTTACGCTCTTTACACTCCTGTCCGTATATGGATAGAGGAAGCAATTACCTACCTACGCGTAGCCACCTACGTTCGTAAGGATATAGCAGCTGGGGGGTATACCCTTAGGTCTACAAGAGATCTTCTATAGGTAAAAACGCAAGGAATTACCTTCGTTAATATCTATCGACGATCCGAAGACGTTTCTGCCTTTAAAACTCTTCAGAATTGGCAACCAACAGCTAAGACACTCCTCGCTAGAAACTTCAATACTGTTAACGTGTGGCTAGTACTGTGCCTTGTAACTGCCCTATACTACTCAGTAGTATAGTAGGCTAGTCACTGGGGAACTTAGTCTCCACAGAATGTGTTAGAATAACAGGGCTTGGCCATTGCGTTCTCAGCCTC
>MU859360.1:0-28310 GCA_033297205.1 Pseudoneurospora amorphoporcata
ATTCTGTAGAGACTAAGTTCCCCAGTGACCAGCCTACTATACTACTGAGTAGTACAGGGCAGTTACAAGGCACAGTACTAGCCACACGTTAACAAAAATAAATAAGGTCCGAAGTCTATTATTTTAAATCGTTAACTTAAAGCGTCCTTTAAGGACTGCACTTCGGTTTTAGATAGGCTGGCAATAAGTAAATCGTTTATATAAACGGCAATATAAGTATATCCCTTTATAAAGATACTATCGTCGGCAGTTAGGGGATTAAACCCTAGCTCCTTAAGGAAAGAGGCGAGTATTTAGTACTAAATTCTTAATAACTACTTCAATCTATATAGTGCTTTATTTAGTTAGCAAACTTTTAACTGGTCTTTATTAAAACTAAGAGGTTACTTAACGTAAATCTCTTCAGCTATAATACTATAAAGAAAAGCGGTTTGGACGTCCATTTACTCGAGTTCTAAATCGAGTGCGACGGCGATAGTAAAAATCAATTTGTAGTTCATTAGCTTAACGACCGCGGCGAACGTCTTATTATAATTAATGCCCTCTCGTTATTTATATCCTTTAATAACCTAGCGTGCTTTATAACGTAGGATCTTATTATTAGCGCCAATTTTAATCCTATACACTCATTTTCTGGAGAGGACTTTTCTTCTTAGAAGTCTAAGGATAAGGGTCCAAGTCTTATTATCTACTAGAGAATTAGATTCATTATTTATAGCTTTCTTCCATTCTAGCTAATAAGCATCCCGGAAGGCTTGCCGGTAGTTTTTAAGCTTGAATGGGGCATCGTCGTTGGTAACAACGCTAGTTAGGGCACTTAGTAAGGTGATAGTTGAGTCTAGCGCTAAAAGCATAGGTTCTATAGAGCGCAATGTAAGGTAATAATTATTAATAGCTTAGATATACTCTAAATCAAGAGGGTTTAGCATACCTCTAATATAGATAGTGTTGGCAGTTGGTAATAGTAGTAAAAATGATAGCGGAGACGATAGGGGAGATAATAGCAAAGGCGACGGAGGAGGCGATAGAACGGCATTATCATTTTAGTATTTACGAGGAGGATCCGGCGGCTCAAATATTAGATCAGTAAAATCTCCTCCTAAATAAGTTGACGGTATCCGCTCGGCAATATAGGGAACTCCCCTAGCTTAGGAGACTCCCCTAGCATAGCTACCTTTCCCAACGTAAGAAACAATTAGTAACCTATATATACGGCCGTTAATAGCCTAATTAGCGGTACATAGGAGTTATTCGTTAAATACCACATTATTAATAGTAATAACTCGATTATTATTAACTAGAATAATATAATTTCTCGAACCGTTATAGCTAAATAACTAGCAAGGAGCGCTAAGGGAATGAAATTTGCCTTGGAAGCTCCTACTCGGTAAACGGTAGAACCCGGGTGAGCTTAGTATCCGAAGGTAAAAAAGGTTAGACTTATTACTAAACTAAGCCTCGTAAGGTATTTTGCTAATAATAGAACTTAGGGACCGATTTCGTAAATATATAACGGAGTGTATAAGGTAAGGCTAGTATTTAAATGGAAGACGGGTTTATTAAAGTAATATAATAATACGCTCTAATAAGATACCGTTAAGTCTCTCGGCGATTTTATTTTATTAGTACTATTCGGTAGCAATATAATGTAGTACGATGCGCCGGTCCTTGTAATATGCCTATAGCATTTTGCTAGAGTTTTCTCTTACCTAATTTAAATATACGTTTATAATTTTACGCTTCCTACGCTTATAGCGCTCGACCTATTCCGAAAATATATTAAATAAGTCAACCTTTTTCTTCAAAGAGAAAACCCACGCGTATTAAGTAAAGTTATTAATAATAATAAGCTAGTAGCGTTTACTATTTGCGCTAGTTTAAATAAGGAGCCCGGCGATATTTAAGTACACCTACTCTAGGGAGTATATACTATAGCGAATAGAACTGGAATAAGGAACTTACTTCAATCGGCCAACTATACAATCTTTATAAAAGCAAGGTATTTTAATAGGGTTCATACTTATTAATATCTTTTAAAGCAACCGCAAGTTCCTCTCCCCTAAATAGCCTAAACGATGATACTACAATTATATATATTTATTAAAAATATAGTATGCTATAAGGGCGACATTAGCTGTAGGATAACGGGGCTAATCTAGGAAGTAAAGGCCCCTAACCTCTAAACCGGTAAAGCGAGCATAGGTACTAGAAAAGGCAGTTAAGCGACTATCTTTAGTAGCAATATAGTAACTTAAACCTTATCTTCGAAGTTGAGAAACTGAAATAAGATTGCAAGCGGCCGTAGGGCAAAAGTATATATCTCTAAGTAGTAAATACGCTGGCTTGCCGTTTAAAATCGTAGCGGCTTTATATATTCTGACTTCTATAAATATAATAGAGATATTACCAATGCCGAAAGCTAGGGGGCTATTGTAGGGACGTAGAAATGAGGAAATGAAGTTTTTACGACAGCATATAAAATAATTAGTAGCGCTTATATTTAATATATATAGGTATTAAAAGTTATTTAATAGAGCTTCCGCCTACCTAGCTACAAATAGGAAAATAATTAATGAGCCTAATTTAGAGCCCTCTAAAGGAATAACGGTATATAGTAGTAACGCTTCGTCCGGCTATCCCGAAGAGCAGTCGTCATTAGCCGGTTTATATTAAGTGGGCGGAGCTGTCGGACGGAGGGATTCCTAAGCTCGGCGTTTAAATTTAGATAGAAGTTTATTGCTATTAGTACTGATGTCAAAGGTATCGTTGTTAAAGGTATTAGGGTTGGTATTGCCGGACGCTATAAAAGCCTTATTAAGTAATTTTTAGGGTTTGGTAGAGGACCCAATGAACTTCTAAGCCTAAGACCGCTAATTTTAATTAATCGAATTCGAAGGACGCTTTATCGAATACTTCCCGAGGCGCGGTTCGCGGGGCTTGTTAAGAAGCTCTAAGTGCTATATAAAATACCTTTCGTCGCTATATTTTGGATTATAACATTTACTATAAGGATCTTATAGGAAACGTTTCCTCTTAGCGGTAGTTATTTTAGCGGCGTAGAGGGTTTTTCCATTAGAGTTAATCTAGTGCGTAAGCTCCGCTATCGTAGCGTCTAAAATCACCTTTGCGATTGAAATACCAAACTTGGTGATTTGGCTAGTAGTGTCGCGAATGGGGATAATGCAATTGTTTTGGGAAAGGTTTTCCTTAAAGTTCTTAAACCGATCACCGAGACCAGTTAAGAAGTGGGCGACTAGGAAAGGCTCAGGAAGTTGGTAAATGTCGTCAAGATAGGTCATTTCTCTATAAATGCGGATATACTCTCGGCCGTATTCTGTAACGTTAGCATATTTGTCTAGGGAAATAACTTCTAACTGTTGAACCAGTTTCTAGTAAGTAGGTCCCGCTTGACCATTCTTGAGACTCTCGGTTTGGAGGCGCTCCAAGGCCTCTTTTACCGTCTTTGGAAGTTCCAAAAGTTTCTTTAGACGCTCGAGCAAGGAGCGAAAAGTTCCATCCGTACGTACAATAATAACACCGATAAACTAAGATTGACTAATAGTTCAGTTTTCAACAACCTTTCGATAGTCCGACTCCTTTTAGTTTTACTGCTTCTCCGGGGGTATATTGGAGAGTAGCGATAATCCGAAGCCTTAGATTCTAATAAAGTCTCGGATAGTCCGGTCCTAGGTAATCTAATTGTTAGCTGAGATCAGCACGGGGAGCTTTTCCCAGCCTGTGGTTATAATAGGCATAGTATTGAGACGTTATTAGTCGGGGAAGAGTTGCTAAGAAAGTAACTTAAGAGAGAACTAGAGGAACCAATAGGTCTAGAAGATTGAAAGAGGTGATAGAATGTGAAGGCGGGGTGATGGATCGCGTACATATTCACTGAACGTATATAGAAATAGGAATATCGAAAAGGTCTGGAGAACGATGTGAAAGCCCAATCGATTTGAGCGCCAGGTGAGAAAGAAGCGGCCGGATCTGAAGTCCGAAATTGTAGCAACTATTAAGTGAACAGGGGAACTCTCTTCCTTGCCAATCTTTTATAAATCTGGGTCAAGGTTGGCAGATACGAGGCTCAGGCGTCGATGTGGAAATTGTTCGCGAGATTAATTGTCGCAATGTGGAAGAAAAAGGAATTCTGTTGTCGCGGAGCGTCTTAGCGATGCCGGTAATAGGTGCGCTTTCGCTGCGCGTCAGGGGTAGACCCCCCTAGCGGGCGACGTGGCGTCTTTTTGTATCAACTGCATGCGCTACGTCTCTGAGAATCGTGAGATTTCAGTTTCGTACGCAGAAAATGAAGTCATCCTGAGTGTATGGCGGGATGGTGGAAGTGAAAATGGTTCAAAGTGTGTAGGGTAGATAGATGACTTAGCTTATTGAGTGCGCGCGCGAGTCCCGGGCTCATAACCTGTTGGAGCACATGAGTGGGCACAGGGAATTTGGGCAGAGGATTGGCAAGAGAATTTGTTGGAAGTCTGTGCCCTGGGCCGCCCATTCACTGGGCCTTGCCCATTCACTGGCACACGCCTTCCAGGTATTTAGGCCGCCCTGGTTTCCGTTTCCTCTTCCGTTAGACAACTCCAGAATCAAGCCCTTTTCGTTGTCGCCTTTTCCAGCCTCCATCAGAATTCCTTGATTGATTGACTGAAGAGCTAAAGGAGAGTAGGTGAATGATGAGAGGGAGACCCTCGATATATATATACATGACTGAGGTCCATGTGTGGATCGACAGCCGAGACGATAGTCTGCTTCAACAACTCGTGCGTCTACTGGGTTGATCACTTGTGTGACTCGGTTTCCGGCACGAACACAAAACGGGATGATCTTTTACGGGATGACGGGGTTGTCTATGCATTCCTCAAGACGAAGTACCTTTACTGGCTGGAAGCTCTAAGTCTACTCCAAGTTATGCCTGCGGGCGTTGTTGCTATTAGAAAGCTCGAGGGCCTGCTAGTAAGTACGTCTAACTCCGCACTAGGAACTTGGTCTAACTAAAGATATAGGGAGGTAACAATCCATCACAGTTATCAAAGCTTGTTTGGGATGCTTACCGGTTTGCTCTATCTTATAAGTCAATAATAGAGCAAGCTCCACTTCAAGCATACATATCAGCGCTTGTATTTGCTCCAAGCGGTAGCTTGATAAAGAGGAATTTCAGTACAGAAGAACCTGAATGGATTCGAACTAAGCCGGCTGTAGAATTGGATTGGGATGCATGCCTCCAAACCTTGGAAGGCCATTGCGGTGCAGTTCGCTCAGTGGCATTTTCGCCCGATGGCAAGCGGCTCGCATCCGGTGCGGGCTATCCCACTATCAAGATCTGGGATGCGGCGTCGGGGAGCTGTCTCCAAACCTTAGTAGGCCATAGCGGTCCGGTTTGGTCAGTAGCATTTTCGCCCAATGGCCAGCGGCTCGCATCCGGTGCGTGCGATCACACTATTAAGATCTGGGATGCGGCGTCGGGGAGCTGTCTTGGGAGCTGTCTCCAAACCTTAGTAGGCCATAGCGGTCCGGTTTGGTCAGTAGCATTTTCGCCCAATGGCCAGCGGCTCGCATCCGGTGCGTGCGATCACACTATTAAGATCTGGGATGCGGCGTCGGGGAGCTGTCTTGGGAGCTGTCTCCAAACGTTGGAAGGCCATAGCGATTGGGTTACCTCAGTGGCATTTTCGCCCGATGGCCAGCGGCTCGCATCCGGTGCGGAGGATCACACTATCAAGATTTGGGATGCGGCGTCGGAGAGTTATCTCCAAACCTTGGAAGGCCATAGCGGTCCGGTTTGCTCAGTGGCATTTTCGCCCGATGGCCAGCGGCTCGCATCCGGTGCGGAGGATCACACTATCAAGATCTGGGATGCGACGTCGGGGAGCTGTCTCCAAACCTTAGTAGGCCATAACGGTTTGGTTTGGTCAGTGGCATTTTCGCCCGATGGCCAGCGGCTCGCATCTGGTGCGAACGATCACACGATCAAGATCTGGGATACGGCGTCGGGGAGCTGTCTTGGGAGCTGTCTCCAAACGTTGGAAGGCCATAGCGATTTGGTTTGGTCAGTAGCATTTTCGCCCGATGGCCAGCGGCTCGCATCCGGTGCGGGCGATCGCACGATCAAGATCTGGGATACGGCGTCGGGGAGCTGCGTCCAAACGATTAATATCGGCACTATAGCAAAGTACATATCGTTTGACCATACTAACCGTTATTTACTTACCGACGTTGGACGTATTGATATAGCTACAATGACTACCGAAAGCCAAATTGTGCTCGATAATCCAGAGAGACATGGCTATAACTTACGACCAAATAGGTCTTGGATTACTTGCAATGGCCAGAATGTACTCTGGCTGCCACCAGAACGCCGAGCCCGAAGCTCTGTCTTCCAAGAGCGGATAATATTCATTGGCAGCGCAACGGGACAGGTTTCATTTATCAGTTTCTCGCGAGACATATAATGTATTCTAAGTCTCTCCCAACTACTTTCCCTCTATTTCATTTTTCTAGCGTGCCCCCAGAAGGGTCTGGGAGGATAGGCAAATTTATAGGAATTTTGTAAATTCTGGTAACCTTCTACTGTTGTCAAGATGACGTATTCCATTACTACGAAGCAAGACTATTCCATCCCTTAACTCTCCTTTTGCAGGTGCCTGTGCGGTCCAGATGCCACGGGATTAACCCGTAACTGCCCAGTCATAGCCAAGCTTGGTACAATACTAGAGGCCTCGATTCTCCGCGATCGGATAAGTGGTCTCTTCCTTGGTGGTGCTTGGGTGAGCTAACACACTTGCAGTAGCTTCGTCACAGCTACATGATCTTGGTTTGGATGCAGGGAATCGCGGCTTAACCTGTGGCTTTATACCACTGACTAGGTGTTGAAGGTACTCCAAGACTGACTTCACACTAGGTAGTAATTCAGCTCGTATGGGTGATGAAATGCTATCCCTCTTTCTGGATTAACCATGCTGACTGATGGGAAGAAGCTCAGTCTTGTGAATGGTCGTTATTGCCACTCCGACATCTCCGGTTCAGAATTCCGCCTGCGGCTGTGAACTTGGTTGTGATAACCTAGAACAGGACAGCAAGTTCTACAACTTTACGCCCCCCCTGCTGGAGAATAAAGGTCACCGTGTGCTCCCATAGAACCATGGTATGGAAGCCTAATTTAAAATTAACCTTCAATGTGCTAGCCCGCCTATAGCCTTAGCCGCGCTTGGCGTGAGTAGGTGGAAACGGTGTATTTGGTGAGCTTGGCGTGAGTGATGGGATGAAAACGCTTCTGGAGACGCCGGCGTTTCTACACCTCTGCCGGCGTATGAAAGGTTAATTTTTGACTTTTGCCACAGCGTGGCACTTACAGAAAAGTGCCCAGCCGCTTACCTCTGTTCCCCTACTTTCTGTAGGATCGACGTACTCGCCCTAACATTCATATCTCGGCAGAGGTGTAGCTGAGTCATCCAAACCTCTGTCAAAAACTGCTCCCATAGATAAGCCACCGATTGGTAGCTTATCTATGGGAGAGCGGACGGGATCCCGAGTTTTCTACCATCTATGGTCGTATGTGCTGGTAGTAACTTGTTTCGGTGCTTATATGGTTGCATGTATACGTGAGAGGAAATATCCTGATGTTGGTGATGGTGTTGATGTTGGTGGAAGTGAAGTTGTGGATTTTGAAGTTTTGTCTGCGAAGGTAGCTGTGGAAAGTTAAAAACAAAAAAAGGCAATGGTAAAAAGGGATGGAAAGACATTACTTCATCAGGAAACCACGGCAGGCGCACTTGAGAACTGGGAGTGGAAAAAGTGGCAGGAGTATGCGACACATGGGTCAAGTTGGCGCGAGTCCAGTAAAGTTGGAAGGCTTCAGTTGGAGGTGCACGACGGTGGCCACCACGTTCGATTCAAGTGGCACCATCTGATTCCGGTGATCCTCCACGCTATCTACGCGGTCGCTGAGACATTGGGGAGATAAGAACAAGATGGAAAAGAATATTTAACCTAGCGGACTCTCAATAACAACACCACTTCTAAGTCCTCTCACAAACCACCTGATAACTCGCAATCCCTTTCCCACCAAACCCACCACAAGTATTCGGCGCCACAGTCCCAAACGCGCTTCCACCAGCAGCGCACCCCGTTCCCTCATAGTACCTCAACAAGCACCTGTTCGCCTCGGGCCAAACGCCCGTGATCCTGACCGACTGGACTGGCGTCGACACGCCGTTGTTGAGGAACTCGTAACATGCCTGCGAGAGCGTGGTATCGGGCGACAGAGTGGCGTAGGAGACGGGGATCAAGACCTCCGAGGGCGGACCGGAGCAGGAGGTTGAGGAGAGGAAAGGTTGGAGAGAGGCGTTTTGGTTAGGGTTGGAGAGGGCGGGTTGGGAGCTTGATTGGAGGGTTAGCTTGTGGGGAAAACAAAAGGGGGGAGGGGAAATATGAAAGGGAAGAATCAAGGGAGGAAAATATCGGCTTACTTTTGTCTGGTGGTGAGAATGGGTTGGGGAGCGGCGAGGACGCCGCCGGTTGTGAAGGCGAGGAAGACGACGGTTGGGAACAGGGTTGAGAACTTCATTGTGCTTTTTGGTTTGGTGCTAGAAGCGACTTGAACTTTGCAGGAGGATGCCTGGCAGTAAAGTTGGTTGATAGTATAAGGAATAATGAGCATCCCAGATCCAAATTTCGTCGAGGACTCGTGGCTTTATATGTCGTCCACCCCAGCCGTTCACCGCATATCCCAATTTGGAACACTCTTTCTTTCCGTGACACAAACGCCTCTTTCATGTTGGCAACTGACATCTGACTGTCCCGACTGACCTTGCCTTTTCCACTTCCCAGTCGGTGTACCGTACCCATTCATCACGAAGAGGGCATATTTCCCGAGCCAGCTTTTTACCAATTAAGCCTGACATTGCGGCTGGTAATTCGTAAAGCAAGCCGGTGAGGGCGTGGCGCAGTTCAACCCCCGAAAAGCGGTACATGGTTAGGCTGACCATCGTGTAGGCCTGTAAGACGGCAAGGAACGTTCCATACAATTGGTGTATCCATACGCCCGACTGGTCTTGGGGTTGCTGAGCCGCAAATAGATCACCAACCGGGTTTGCATTTGCATTCCAGCATCGGACTTGTCACTTACTCACTTGTGTCGAGTTTTAAGCCTCCTCTTGGAGCTAACACCCCGTCCAGTGCCGCAGTGCGGATTCGACTTGGCGATTGCTAGGCCGTGTTGGAGTTCCAGCCAGTCAGAGTTGGAAGATGACGTTTGCGAGTGAATATACGTTGATGGAAATGCTCGTGTTGTATATAATACTTTATGGATGGTTTGGTCGGCTGGTTGGTCATCAGTCATCGGGCTACGTAGGTGCCAATACGAGTTCCAATAGGGGTATGATAGGTACCTAGGCCGAAGTTTATGCCATTTCTGTACCACGTCTGGTACCAAGTACTTAAAATAGCACTCCCTGACTCATCCTCACTGTCTTCCAGCCAACCTTCACCCGGTATCCAAAGTCCCGTCATCTTGTATCTTCTCTCCCACTTGTTCAACGAGACCTCAATAAGCTGGACCGCGTTGATCCTATACCCGAGGAAGAGACTTGAGTTTTCCCAAGGGAAAATACCAACGGCCTCTGCCCGTACCTCCACCCGTGGTGTTGCTTTTCTTCCATGTCCGCATCAGCTCACCAATGAGCTGGCTTGAATCAAATCTAACTGAGCCTGCTTCATCTTCTTGGATGTCGGGCACATGGCTGGCACGTATCTCCCCTACCAGGGACCGGTAACTCGAACGGGGACCACCGTATTTATAGTCCAGAATCAGCTGGAAGAAAAAAGGTCGTGTTGGGCTGTCGCAAAGTCCATCGCGTGGGAAGCTGCCAAGATAGTCAATGCTCCCATCCTAACGGGAAACCTTCTACTATAGCCCAGCTGTACGTACTTTGAGCAATCATTCCGTGATGATCGCGGGTGGTAGCTGGAGACAAACAGTGTTACAGTGTCCTTGTCCTCGTTTATCAATGTGGACACGTGTTCCTCATGGGCTTCTCCAAGCAATGCTTCGCAAAAATCATCGTCACTCTCAAGGGTCCAAAACCGGCAGAACCGCCTCATGTTGTCTAAACCCGGCTGGTAAGGGTTTGAGGTAGTGGAGTCCGGGTATAATGCAATCCCCACGCTCAACATGGGAAGTAAAAGCTGTCGGTATAGACCGTCGATGCGCTGCCTCTGCTGATGATTCAGCTGGCGGAGAGTCCCAGGGATAAAACGGGTCCATGTAGATATTCCAGAACCCCAAATGGATACTGACGAGCTCGTGGAGAACTTGATGCACCAGTTCCACAGGTAGGGACTGCCAGATTGGCGAGAGATCTGGGGTCGTCGGCGCCATTATCGGCGCCATTATCGGCGAGTATCGATCCCAGCGGAGGAGAGGGACACTGCCTGTGCCATAAGGAAGTTAGCAAAAATATAACGAGATGACAAACTCGTAGGATCTTACGGGTACATGCAGTTCTCCTTGACGAGTTACCGACTCGATGTTTGATGTTAAAGTCGAGGTTTAGTCCAAGGTAGATGATGCGACCTCAGGTAAGGTACCTTGGGTAATTGTCAATGCAGCCTCAAAACCCCACTGCAAATCCGTAGTTACAGTGTGATACCTCTACGGTACCCTGTTTCGGTGCAGGGGATATGCCCGCGCTAACAGCACCCCTGCCCCTACAGTACCTCCATGTATGAATTCCCCCGCAAGACGCCCGCCATTCCGATTGCGCAACATCATCACACTGACCATCAAGGTGCCTTCCCGTCCTTCTCCCTCCATCACCAAATATTTCCATCTCTGTCTCCGTTTCTCCTGCGTCTGTCTGTCTTTCGACAAAGCCTACGCGCCCACCTCTCCCCGTGTCCGATCTGATGCTCCTGCTGGTCAGCGAGTCGATATCCTCAGATCTTGTCCGAATAAACATGCACTGATCAAGCCGCGACGAAGACACGCACAGCCGAGTCACAGACCGATTGACGGGATCGAGTCACAATGAGCCTCCATTCCCACTCTCCCAGTCCAGCCGCCCTCTCGCCCGACGAAACCCCCCAACCGAGACGGCCTTCACCAACATGCCTTCACGATGATGCCGCCCCCGCTGCACCATCATCCAGATCACCAAGCCACGACGAGCCTGAGGACAAGGCAGACTCCCCCGAGCTCGACGCCGACGATGACGACGACAACGTGCCCGTTGAAGTCTTGGTCAAGCATCTCCTCGCCGCCAAGCAGTCCCTCTCCTCCATGACCCTCGTCCTGCGCGCCAACGACCTCGCCACCTCCGCTCGCCAAATGCACCAAGAATCCGTCATCCTCTCGGCGCAGACTGCCTTCCTACGCCATGGCATCCTCGACGAGGTACGGATTCTCCAGCAAGTGCGTCGCGGCATGGCACGCGCCTACGACAACGGCACGCGCGAATTCAAGAACATCATTCGCGACCTCGACACCGCCGACGGTCGGCTCGGAAAAATCATGGACTTCTTACGCAAGACCACGGTCGAGAACGTCTTCCGCCAGCCGGGCGAGGAGCCAAAGTGCCTGCTGGATTTCGTCGACCCCAAGGTTGTCGAACAAGTGCGCGACGCCCTCAAGGAAAACATCCATGAGCTTCAAGCAGCCAAGACCTCCTTCGACGGCGACCTCCTCCGCTTCGATACCGACCTGCGCACCCTCACCGATGCCCTGGCCGCCGCCGCCTCCCTCTCCAACCCAACCAAAACCACAACCACCGATGGCTATCCCCCCGACCAGCGATCCATACCCAACCTGCTCTCAGCCATGTCCGAGGGCTCCCACCTCATGGCCCAACACCTCTCCTCCTTGACTCGACACTTCGACATGTGCGTAACCGCCGTGCGCACCACCGAAGGCGGTGCCGCTCTGGCCCGTCGTCGCGCCGCAGAAGCTACCTCTTCAGACTCGGATCAAGTCCCAGTGTCTATATCAGGCGTCATCTCCGCCCAGGAATCCGAGTCAGGACCATCCGCTTTCGAACCCATGGACCCGCTCGAGCGCCAGGAGCTTTTGCACGTCGTGATGCGCGACGCCGCCGAGGTCGACGACGTAGTAGCCGACATCCACAACGTCCTGCAACAAATGGAAATGGACCACGAGACCCTCCATTCGCTCTTCTCCGCCGCTCGCGCCTCCCACGCCGCTACGCTTACCTGCTTCTCGTTGCTCCAAGAAATCGGTGCCCGCGCGTCGTCGTATGTAGCTGCCGAATCCGAGTTCGTGCAAAGATGGGAGGACGAGAAGGAAGCTATCGCCGATAATGCGGCCAAGATGGAAGAACTTGAAAAGTTCTACGAAGGCTATCTAGACGCTTACGACAGCTTGATGCTCGAAGTGGAGCGACGAAGAGCGGTCGAGGACAAGATCGACAGCATATGGCGGAAGGCGAGGGAGCAAGTCGATAAGCTGGTGGAGGCGGATAGAAGGGATAGAGAGCATTTCCGGCTGGAAGTGGGCGATTATGTCCCGGCGGACCTGTGGGGGGTGGTGGATAGGCCGCTGCGGAGGTGGGCGGTTGTTCCGCTGGAGGATACTGACGCCAGAGAGGAGGAGCAGGATGGGTTGGTACCTAAACAGCAGCAACAAGGAGCACCGTTGAACGATATGGAGGGGCGGATTGAGCAGACTGCGTATGAGAGGGAGAGAGAAAGAGAGCCAAGCACGCCGACACCGAAAAAGGTACCGTTGTATGGACCTGGCGGGTCGGCGGGGGAACGACCGTTTAAATCATGATACGAAGGTTTTCCTTGGGTTTGTGATTCGTATTTGGGCTTGTTACAGGTGCTTGGGACGGCGCATGTTTGGAGTTCTTGGTTATCGAGCAGGCATGACGAGGCAACCGGGCTGATATCACGACTGACGACATTGAGTGTTGGAAGGCAATCATTCTTGGATGCGGCAGTTACCTCCAAGTAGGTAATCATCAATTTTAGATTGTAATGTAACAAGCTCTGACGTAAATTAGCATTTCTACTACCAAAGCTACATGTTTCCACGTTCTTCGCCCCCTTAATCTTCTTATATCTGTATACCGGCTCATGCACTATAGAGGTTATACATGAGGTATACATAGTAGCTGACCAATCAGACGCATACATATATCGTTACCATATATCGTCAAGCGGATTCCAACCTGCGGCACGCCTCGCTCTGTCTATCCTCTCCTCCCTTTCCATCTTTTCAATCCTCTCCTCCGCAAGCGCCCTCTCTTCACCGTCCAACCCCCGCTCCAGCCGCCTCAACACCACGGTCACGACTTCCCTCCACCTGAACCGAACGCACAACTCAGGAGCACCTTCTCTCTCACCTCCTTCAGACGGCTCCAACACACCCAGCTCGAACCCCGGCAGCTCAAACCCTTCCGGTCTCACATACGCGTGGTTGATCCAGACAGAGACCTTATCTTTAGGCTGAACGGCATTCCACAATATGACACCCACCCGCCTCATCTCCGGGGGTACCTTTATGTTATGCCGGGGCATCTTGGCATCATTTGTCTCTCCACCACCACCCATGCGCATCATGTCCGAGAGGGACTGCAAAGCCGCGGCATAGCTCCACCAAAGCCCGGCAGCCGTGGTTCTCTCGTGCTCCTGCCTCCGCTCGTACTTGTCAACGTCCCATGTACCATATGGACCCCAGCCCGGCCAGCGAAACAGGGCCAGTTTGTCGCCGCCGTGTTCGGCGCTGTCACACTCGGAAACAGCCTGCCAATCCATTTGTTGTGATGATGCCCATTTCTCTTCCTCGGACATGGGCGGCTCCACTTGGTTGTTCGTTCTGTATCCGAGGTACTCCATCTTTTGTATCGGGACTCGATAGTGGCGCTCAAGCATCTCCGCTCTGGCGCTGTCGTCAAGCTCGCCGTCGGGACGCCACGTGTACAGCACGAGATGAAGGCTGGTCAGCACGTAGGTGCGGTAGTAGCCCTCGATGCGCCGCTTTATGGCCGAGTTGAAGGAGTTGCGCAGCGTCAGCCAGGCGTAGAAGGTGTTGTTGGGCCATTCGGGATGGTACAAGTGCGGTTCGGGGAGGTGGTTGGTGATGTGGCTATCGAGGATCTTGTCGACAAGTTCGCGGGGAAGAGAAGCCCAGATTGGGGACATGGTTATGAAACAGGAGGGATCTTTTTGGGTGGCTTCATCGTCTTCTTCATCTTCATGTTCGGGGCATTTTCTCTTGAAGTGATTGGTGTTGTAGGTTTTCATGTTTTCCAATTTGTCCTATTGTTTGTTGGAGCCCTTTTTTTTTTTTTTTCTGGGAAGGAGAGAGCAAGGGGAAGTAGGAAAGATTCGAGAGCGTGACTGGTAGGGTCGCACGGGACACTGGATCCGGGAAGTTCAATAGGCGTGGCGTGAGGTATCGCCGATAGAGGTACTTATGTACACGGCACAAATGTGGACTTGTCTCCATTCTCGTGTGTCTTATTTTTGATGCCTCGGAGTGAGCCTGGAGCTTCTCCTTGGAGTTTTGATGCTGTTGGGCGTCCAGTTGTGGCTGTGAGGTTTCATCGGCTGTCAAGGAAGAAGTTACAACCCAAGACAGAGTGACAACTGATTGGATTCAATGGGCAAAAATTGAAAGACAGAAGATAGGTAGGTCATGAAAACTAGGGGGTTTGGCTGCGTCAATGACTTACAGCCACGTCGGAATCGTTGAGTGTCTTCGATTGGACGTGGTGGCTGGGTGAGGAAGGTGTATCTTGGCATTTTCTCCAGTCCACCGGTGAAGCTTGTCCCAGACTATCAGACTAGCAGTTAGCCTAGCAGCATTGACACTCTTGTACCTTACAGCTGCCAAAGAAAGAGAAAAACTAGGCCCACACACATCACCCTCTACACTCACACGTATCTCCACTTATGACAGCTGTCATAATATTCAGCCGTTTTAGCTGGTAAAATGCCGTTTTCTCGTGTCATCTAACATCCGGGCCTTGCTCAAGCTGACAGGTGCACTGAGACCGCTGTAAGTGCACTACTCGTCGCTTGGGGTCACAGAGGGCGTTTCTAGCCCAGACGAGTATTGCCGCCAGAGTCGTGATACTTTCGTGGTGTTGTAAACTTCGATATCTCCGGTCACACATATACAACGAGTCTGCTTTCTTGATGGCTGGGAAGGTCGCGATGGTATCAACAGAGGGACGGCGGCGACGAGGCATCTACACAGCGTGTTGTGTGCAGTATTGTGTAGAGCGATCGCTACGTGAATATTTCGTGCATTGAGATTGGGGTATTTTAGCGGGGAAAAGGGGGATTTCACATGCAGCTGTCGTGGTGGAGTTTGGACTGTCAGTGGACTGTCAGAGGCTTGGCAGGGTTGGGGTTATATATGGGATACGTGTGAGTGTAGGGACCTATGTGTGTGGGCCTAGTTTTTCAAAGAAAAGGGGAAACCAACATCTTATTAACAGAACCCTCCGCATCTAAACCACCGCCACAGCGTAAATTCCAGGTCCAAAATGTGCAAATACGGCATCGAATACCGCTACTGCAGCAACGGCGTCTTTTGCCGGGGCGCCTACGGCCTCTACGGAAGTCCTCGGCGGTACTACATGCAACGAGACTACAAAAAAAGGTGCCACCGAAGCGACTGTCGGCGTTCTGGTGATGACCTCAAATATGACCAGCGGTTGAATAGATGGGTGGAGGAGGGGGAGTGTCCTTCTTGTAATCAGAATAAGCACCGGCTTTTGCAGCCCTGAGTGGCCAGGATTCTGTATAGCAGGACATGGAGGACATAACTAGATGTCACACGGACATTTGCCCACAGTTTTAGGTTAGGGTTGCCGAGGCTTAGCAGAGCCTCAACGCCTGGCATCAGCCTTATGAATGCCCGGCGGCCGCAGGCCGCGAGACTCAAACTCACCTCGGCCGGACTCTCGGCCATCAGCACTGCTTACCCGAACTCCTCCCGACGCTACCGGCTAGCGAGCCAAACCCTGGAAGTGCCGAAGACGCTTATGAGGCATCACGAGACGATCCCAATCTCGAGACGATCCCAATCTTCCCAGAAGCAACCACAGCCAACCAAACAAGAAGCAAGGCGCACGGATGAAGGACAACGCCAAAAGGAAGATAGAGAATGGATGAAAGGCATTCAGGAAGTTCCACATGTATGATAGATGCCTTGAAGCCTCAGGTGACAAGGCTTGATGCGTACCTCAAGAACGTGCCGATTCCGTTTGGCATAAGAAGGCCTTGAAGCCCAACCTTCTCCTGGAGGTTGAGAAGATCAACAAGGCCTTCGAGACCAAAGAAGTTTATTAGTTGAATTTGAACTATTGTTCCAAGCCCTGATCACAGCCCTTGTCACACTAGATCAGAGAGGGGAAGGGTTAGAATGAATGGAACCTTGGCTTGAGGGTTGAAGCCTTGAGGGTTCTGGTGGGAAGGGAAGGGACAAAGGGCACCTACCTATGTACCTAGGGAAAGACGACGGATGTGGACTCATTGAGCAGGAAAGGAAACATGAGGAGGGGAAGTTAAGGACCCTGATAGAAGGAAGGAAAAGGTGGAGGAATAACTGAGGTGGGAAGGAGCAGGAATGCAGGGAACGAACGACATGGAAACTCGAGAGACCAAAATAGAATGGCTCTTAAGGTGCCGGATGCACTGTGCTTCATGACGGGAACCATAGAGCAAACAAGTGGCTGTAGATTTGCTTCAAGGAAAATGGAAACGATAGTGTGCCAGAAAGGGAAGGAAAGCTGAAATGAATGCTAAAGGCCTGTTCGGGTCCGCGTTAGGGATTTTAAGAAATAAACGTGTTAACGTGCAGGGTCCGCAGGTGCAATCCTGCAACATTAAGGCAGCGTTAAGGTAGGCCAAGACTTTGGCTGCAAGATGGAAAGAGGTGCTTAACATCGGGGGCTCTCCTCCTTTCTACCTTTCTTCTTTCTTTCTCTTTTTTCTTCCTTTTTATCATCACCACCATCCTTTTCATCATCACCACCACTCTTCTTATCATCGCCATCTTTCTTATCATCCTTCTTATCATCACCATCCTTCTTATTATCACTATCCTTTTCATGATCACCATCCTTCTTAAGTATTGTCTTTGCGACGGCCATCCCCTATATTTATAGGGGGTTAAGCCTTATAGTTGTGCAATCGAGACGTAGTGCGTTAAGAACTACGGTTAAGGATTTCGAAGATTCTAGCCTTTTGATTGGTTAGATCTAGGATTTGGGGTAAGTGCAGGTGGTTGCAGGTGGTTGCAGGTGGTTGCAGGGTGTGCATGAAAAATAAGGTTTTTGAGCCGAACACGAAAAATCGCAGTAGTACGTTAGTACGTCCTATATACAAAATCTTAACCTAGGGACGTACTGACGTGCAAACGAACAGGCCTTAAAGAGGTGAATGGGCGTCTTGAGGACTTGAAGCCACCAGACGTTACGTTGCAGCGGCATGCCGTTCACTGCTCAAGATGAAAAGCAAAGGGACAGAAAATACCCTTGATAAATTCCAGCAATGGAACAGAGTGCCCAAACGTGCACTGATCCCTAATATTGACCCAAAAGGCCTATCTTAACAAGCTCATACCGCCACTCCTCCCTTACGATGTTGCCTAGTTAGCTTGCTGCCTAGCTAGAAGTTTACAGTAAGGACACAGCTCATAGATGCTTCTATATGTGGAATCGGGCCTTGATACCGGTACTATACCAGTACGGCACTCCCTTGCATCGTAGTAGCAGTAGACCTCCTTTGTGCCGCGCTTGTAGTATTGCGAGTACAGCACCCCTTGCCGGTTGACCCAGCCAAAGCCCCACAGACAGTCGGCGGCTTTGCGGCAGTAGTAGTATATGAGGTAGGAATAGCACATTGTGAGTAGGTAGAGGTATGTGTTCGTTTAGACAAGCTGATATGGGCAAGACTGGAATTGCGGAAAGAAGCTGGGAGACTTACCTCGTGGGAACTGTTGCTGTTATATGCCCCGTACTAACATCAACTGCGATCCAAATCGTAAAGCAAAAAACAAGTTCATTGCTGGACTTGAGTGGTTAATGGCCCATTGAATCCGTTGTTGGACGTAGAAGTTATCAACAACCATGAATCGAGACAACGGTCACTGCCATGGTACGCCGGATAAGGTCAAGTCCATGATGTTGCTCAATTGGCTTTCGGGTGGTCGCCAGTTAGCACTAACAGCTGGGTTCGGTCCACGGGAAGCGTGCTGTTAGCGAGTGTCCATATCGGCATCAGTTGGAATCCGGAGTGAACGGGAGCACGAATGATTTGAAAGATTCAGCATTCCAACACTGGATCCCGGAATCTGAGTCACCGATAAAGTTGTTCTGCTGCGGATGTTGAGGAGTGGAAAATGCAAACGGAATTTGGAATGAATCAGAATGATAGCATCAGCATCATCGCCTAGCGTAGGCGGCAGGCACCCCCAGTGGCGAACTGGTGCACCGGACCATCAGAGAGGCAAGAAAACAAAAATTAGTACAAATGCACTATGGATACTAATCCAAAAGACTATTCAAAGGAACTACCTATCTTCTGAAGCACCAACATTCAATAAACTCTTCCAATCCATCTTCGAGTCGTTCTCGAGAACTCGGCACTCGACAACGACCCTAACCCTGAATCTTGAAAACAGCCCTACACCCCGCATTGCGATAAGATAAGGTAAGCTCGCCCCACCAAGAAAATTGCCAGTGAAGTTCCATGACGCTTTCCATCCTGTCTCCAGCGCCCATACCTGCTAACAACCAACGGAAGCAGACCCGACAACAAGATGGCCTCCCAACCGGAACTCACGCCGACCGCACCGGCGACAACCGACAACCAGAATGTCGACCTCGGCAACACCACTGCCCAGCTCGACAACCTTGCGATCGAAGAAGAAGACGAGGACGACCTCCAAGATGTCTTTGAATCCGACGATGACCTCGACTACGAAGATGGCGGCGCCGACCTGACCAAGTCGTACAACCGCCAACAACAACATGGCGCCGGCGGTACCAACTCGCAGCAGTCCCAGCAGGCCCAGGCCCAACAACAACAACAAAAACCCACAGCCAACACGTCGGCCCGCGTCGACGACCAGATCGCCGCCCTCTCCAAGTTCGCCGGGAAGATCCGCATCGACGCCTTCGACAATGCCTCGGGTCCCGCCGAGCGCAACAAGGACAAGGCCGACCGCGCCACCTCGGAGCTCGTCCTCGACCAGCGCACGCGCATGATCCTGCTGCAGATGATCAACCAGGGCTTCGTCTCCGAGATCCACGGCGCCATCAGCACAGGCAAGGAAGCCAACGTCTACGGCGCCGTCCTCCACCCCGAAGATGGCTCGGCCCCCGTACACAAGGCCATCAAGGTCTACAAGACAGCCATTCTGGTGTTCAAGGATCGCGAGAAGTACATCACGGGTGAACACCGCTTCAAGAGCGGCAGCGAAAAGGGAAACAACAGGAAGATGGTCAAGCTCTGGGCCGAGAAGGAGTTCCGCAACCTGCGCCGTCTATACACAGCCGGCATCCCTTGCCCGGAGCCCATCAAGCTCAAGCTGCACGTTCTCGTCATGAGCTTCCTGGGCGACCGCAAGGGCTGGGCCTACCCCCGTCTGCGCGACGCGCCCATCTCCGGCGATGACGCCGACGACCAATGGCGCGACCTCTACATCCAGCTTTTGGGGCTTATGCGCAAGCTTTACCAAGTCTGCCGTTTAGTCCATGCCGATTTGTCGGAATACAACATCCTTTACAACAACAAGAAGCTCTACATCATTGACGTTTCCCAATCCGTCGAGCACGACCACCCGCACTCGCTCGAGTTCCTGCGCATGGATATCAAGAACGTCGGCGATTTCTTCAGGAGGAAGGGCGTCGACACGCTGCCGGACCGCACGATTTTCGACTTTATTGTTAACCCCAACGGACCGGCAGAGGAACCCGGCATGAAGGAGACGATCGAGAACCTTTACCAGACGAGGGTGGAGACTGCGGACACGGAAGAGGCCAGAGCCGAGGAGGAAGTCGACAACGAGGTGTTCAGGAATCAGTACATCCCCAAGACGTTGAACGAGGTTTACGATATCGAGAAGGACGTCGCCAAGGTTAATGAGGGCCAGGGGGAGGATCTGGTGTATAAGAACCTGTTGGCGAATTCTGTGGTGCAAAAGACTGCGGAAGACAAGAAAGAGGAGGAATCCGACGAGGAGGAAGAGGGCAGTGGTGATGAGGAGGAGGAGGGAAGTGATGATGAAGAGGACGACGAGAGCCGATTCGAAAAGGGAACACCAAGAGGCAAGAGGTTCATTGACAAGAACGAAAAGAAGGAGCATAAGCAGGCGGTCAAGGAGGCTAAGAGGGAGAAGAGGAAAGA
This sequence comes from Pseudoneurospora amorphoporcata, assembly GCA_033297205.1. NCBI lineage: Eukaryota > Fungi > Ascomycota > Sordariomycetes > Sordariales > Sordariaceae > Pseudoneurospora > Pseudoneurospora amorphoporcata. Next base: position 20,386 of record MU859360.1, read on the forward strand.
GAAGATACCCAAGGCGGTCAAGAAGAAGTTGGTGAGCAGCTCGTCGAGGAGGAAGCACTAAGCTGCCGGGTATCTACTTTTTTCTGGGTTTTTTCTTCTCCTTTTTCTTATCCTTTTGATCACGGATTCTGGTAGGGTATGGTTTATGGCGCTAGAGAATAACGGACCATCATGTCGTCTTCCAGCCTGCGTGTCGTGCTTTGATGCGTTTGGCTCTTCTTTTCCTTCATATCTGACACCATCACCTTTGTCTCCCTCCACTCCTCCAGAACCTCTACCCATTCTTACTGCCAGACCCAATACGGGAGGCACAGCAAAGCAATGCAACCGAATGACGAAAGCACTAAAAAGCCTGCCCGAGATTGTTCGTCTCCTCATAGAGCTTGTAATGGTTTTGCCTTCTACCGTGGAAGGCGAAGCCTTCTGTTCCTGAGTTGAGACGCTATTTCGGTAGACAGGTCTGAGCCGCTGGCGAGTCATATACAAATTGAGTGGCGATGCCGGGCTGTGACGACCAAAGAGAGCACTGACGGTTTGCTTCTTGCTTGCTTCTGATGCCTTGTTTGCCGGTGTTCTCCCCCTCATCGGGTCTCACATGCGCTCACGAATTGGATGATTGAAGGACAGTCAGAGTACTGCAATGGACCTGAATCGTTGCCTGTTGGCAAAATAGGTAAGGTTGCAGTGAACGGGCATTCAGTGCTCGGTGGAAGTGGAAGTGGAAAGCCCGAGCTGGGGCCAACCGGGTGGTCCAAGCTCCCGCCCCGGCCTGTCACCGACCCGAATGGCCCAACCACTATCTTGTTTCAACCTGGCTGGGACGTTTCATCTGTGTTTCCGTTGCCAGCGACATGATATAAATCCTTCTTGGAACCTTTCTTATTGTTTTTGTTCCCATCATCAACATGGTCCAGGCTGACCATCACTATTGAGATACCCGATTCACCACGCATCACCATCACGCGACCCAAGCCATGATGGCACCATCAAACCTCCCAACCAGAATGACCGCCTGGACACTAACATCCTCCGGCCTAACCCTCTCCCCCTCCTCTAGTTCCTCCGCAACATGCTCAGCAAGTGGAACCGCCCAGCCAACCCTCACAGGCACCAACCTCCTCCTGCGCATAACCTACGCAGCACTCAACCCCGTCGACCTCCACATCCTCCGTCTTTTCCCCCACTGGCTTCCCTTCCGCCGGAACCCAACACCCGGATTCGATTTCTGCGGGCGGATCGTCGCTGCTGGACCTGCTGCTGTTGATAGCAACGAATTTGCCGTGGGCGATATTGTCTGCGGCGCCCTCGGAGCGGGGGACGTCTTCTGGGGTAAGGGCTCACTGGCTGAGTACCTCATTGTTGACAGCTCGTTGGTAGCGAAGAAGCCGAAGACGTGGGGGGGACCAAATGGACAGGAAGTAGTGACGGGGGAGGAAGCTGTGGGGCTATTTGGCATCGCTGGGCAAACGGCCGTTTTGATGGTGCAGACTGCTGGTGTGCTGCGAGAGACAGAGTGGAAGGGGAAGAGATGCCTGGTTAACGGCGCAAGTGGAGGCGTTGGGTCGATTCTGGTGCAGATCCTGAAGGGAAAGGAAGCGCAGGAGGTATGGGGGACCACTGGTTCTGAGGAGGGCGAGGAACTGGTGAGGAGGTGTGGAGGGGAGGTGATCAACTACAAGTCGCACTCGCCAGTCACTGAACACTTGACAACGCTGTTCGGGGACACAGAAGATAAAAAGCTGGATTTCATCTTCGACTGCGCCGGCAGCCAGAAAATGTTTTCTCACTCGCCGGGGTACTTGAAGGCCGAGGGAAAGTTCATCAGCATCGTTGGGGGAGCGTCGCAGGGCGTTGTTCCTTATATCAGGAATAAGTTGAGGCCGGTGTGGCTGGGCGGGACGCCCAGGGAGTTTCACTTGCTGTTGTTGATCCCCGGGAAGAAGACGGTGGGGGAGGTCGGGGAGTTGATCAAGGAGGGGGTGATTAAGAGGGGAGTGGTGGATGGGGTTTGGGAAATGGAGGAGTTGGTTAAGGCTTATGAGAGGTTGGGGAGTGGGAGGGCGAAGGGCAAGGTTGTTGTTCGGGTGTCGCGGGGGTAAAATGGGACATGGGCTCGAGGTACGGGTCAACAAAGGACAGCATTTGGCGTAATTCACGACTTGGCAGTTTGGACCAAAGAAGCTTGGAACTTGGGTGCCATTCTATTCATATCATCATATCATCGTTCGCTCATTGTCCATATCATTCACCCGTACCATCCACGCCATCCACCACCAGACCAATGTCGAAGCGTCCCTTGGATGAGTTCAAGCTTACTGCATCCCCTCCAGCTTCTCCTTAGCCCTCTCCTTGGCCTCCTCCGAGACCCCAGGGTTGCTAATAGAAGCCTTTAGACCCCTCGCAACGTTACCCGGATCCTTGTCGCCCTGGTCCGTGGTCTTCTTGTCCGAAGAGGACTGATCGTACGGCTCGCCAGCTTCCTCGAGGACTTGCTTGGAGTGCTCCTTTGCGGCGTCGGATATTTCTGTGGTATCTCGCGTTAGTTGCCGGTTGTGGGATTTGAGACGTGATGAAGATAGGTAGGCACTTACGAGGGTTGTTCAGCGTCGCCTTGTGGCCGCGAAGGACGTTCTCGGGGTCCTTGGCAGAGTCCTCACTGCGAGGAACCTCGGGAGGGATGTCAGAGGAGTTGATGGCGTCGTAGTCCATGTTGGGTGTGGTTTTCTCCTATTTGGTTTCAAGATGTTCTGTATGGGTGGCAGTCGGAGTTGATGGGCGGTTGAAACTGATTCCAAGCTGGAGATGGAGCAGGCTGATATACTTGCCCTCTTCTCTCACAGCCCGGAGTGTTTTCTCCCGGCACCCTTTAATTTGATGGCGTTTGTTTGTAACTGCCTGTTGATGACGCTTCGCCAGCTGGAGTCATGACGTTATTTGGCGAGACTGTGCATCCAATCACCTTTTACCCCGCAGAACACTCGCTCGTCCCTTCCCTTTGAATATGAAACCACTGCAATTTGGTTGCGAATGTCAGTCACTTTGGCAGCTGCACAAAGGGTTCCTGCCCTTGTTTGGCAATTGGAAGTGCGTGTAAGTGGCAGAAGTGGGTCGGGTCGATCCGCGCGGTGCGCAAACCTGACGGGAAGGAGCAAACAATGAAAGCATGGATTCCACATCGATCGCCAGCACGATGCGAAATCTCCAGGTATCAGAAACAGATTTGGGAAGGAATGGACGACGTCACGGCTCGGAGTGGAGGAAAGAAGGGACGACAGCCGTTTGCGGTTCGTTTGGTGATTGTTTGTTCATCCATAATCGGACATGTGTGTAATCGTTTCGTCATCCATTTCGGGTGAGTCTTGGAGGTTAAGGGGGGGAGATATATAAACCCCCATACCTGAAGGTCTTTTCTTCTGCATCTCCAACAGAATCTCGATTCCACAACTTCAACTTGGAAGCCCACGTCAAACATCACCAAGCCAAGCTCACGCCTAAAACGCTTGGCCAACACCAGCTCACCAATTCCAACCACCCACAAACCACCAACATGTCCAAGGTAGCCCACGCCTACGCCGACGACAAGCCCGGCGCCGACCTCCCCAACGAGGCCCCAGAGGGCCAGGTCAACGACCCCTCGTACAAGACCAAGGGCACCGAAGCCGTTCCCGTCATTGACGACGATGCGCCCGTTGAGGACCCCATCAGACCAGGGGAGGCAGATAGTGATCGTCAGCTGGGTATGTCTTTTTTATTTTTTTATTTTCGTTTTCCCTCATGACGTGGACGGATGCTGACGGCCATGACAAAAACAGCAAAGGACGAAGCCGAAGCCATCGACACGTCCAACATCATCGATGAAAAGACGAGGCACGCCACCAAGCCCAAGGGAACGTATCGAGAGCCGAGCGATGAGGAGATGGGTTTGACCGAGTAGATGTACTCGAGACTCGAGCATGACATGATGTTACGATGAAGGCAATCACGATGGACGAATTGGGTGATGGGATTGAACGGCGCTGGTGCCGCTGTTAGGCCACAGGATAGAGTACATCAACAAGGTGTCTTGCGTATTTCTCCTACATACATTCCATCTTCCTCAAACATGACCGTCTGATTCTCAACACGCACATGTTGCACCTCTGATTCCCTATAATCCATCCCATCAACACCTAGGAATCCAATACCCTCCTGTCCCATAATACCGATCCCTCGCCTTCCCATCATCCTTTCTAATTCCCAATTTTTGCACCGGTATCCGATCGATCTGCTTGGCTACCTTCTCCTTGGCCTCGCTCATCTTCTCTTTCACTTCTTTTCCCTTTTCTACTACTTTGGTCTTCTTGAACCCTCCTATTAATCCCCTCTCCCCGTCAGCATTTGTTTCAGCTGCTTCCATCCTCGCAAGGGTGGTCTGGGCAGTCCAGTTTGGTCGGTTGAGACTGGCTAGGGCGAGGACGACGTCTTGGTGGGCCGTGTCGAGCCGGTATTGGGGGCTGGTCTCACGATAGTCCAACACCGGATGCAAAAAGCCCATGACCAACACTTCGACCTTGCTCCCGAAGAAGGTCACGCCTGCGCCAAAGTCGGTGATGAAGTATACAGTGGTTTGTTGCTCGACGATGACTGCCGTTTTCTTCGCGTAGGGGACCGGCCCGCTGGAAATGATGGCTTCGTACCAGACCTCTTGCCTCGGGCCTCCGGGACCCATGGGGCCGCCTTTGCCGGGAACGATGCGAGCATAGCCAAAGTAGACGCCTTTGAAGTAGTGCTTGATCTCCTCCGGCAGGTCTTTGAGGTTCGCTGTTGGGATGCCCATTTCCGCTTTGCTTCTTCCCGTTCCCGGGACGACCTTGCCGCCGAACCGAATCGGTAAGGGAGATAACGGCCCTTCGTCGGGCCCAACTACACCCGGCACACCCTTCCCTTGTTGACCCCCTCCTTCCGGTCCTCCCTTTGTCGCCATACCCGCCGCAGCACCAGCAGCACCAGCAAGACACATGGCACCAAACAACCCCCTCAACCGTTCCTGCTCCTCCTCCTCTGCCTCTTCCCTCGCCGCCTTAACTTCCTCCGTAGCCAAGAGGGCCAACTCCTCAACGATAACATTCGCGCGGTAAGGCTCGATGAGGTTCGTAATCGGGTCCTTGATCGGCGCCATCTTGGAAGAGAGCACCTCGGAGGCGATGAACGAAGTAAGAGAAATGCCCATCTCCAAGGGCATAGTCGAGAGAGAGGCGCCGCGGATGGATGAGGGATCGGTGGATGTACTCGCCAACCTGAAGATGGGGCTGGAGCATAACACCTTCATTTTCTTGCGCTGCTCTTCCAGCAACTCCTGGGGGTCCTTTGGTGGTTCATCCTTCTCCTCCTCCTTTTTCTTCTTCTTTTTTTCCTCCTCCTCCTCCTTCTTCTTTTTCTTTTCGTCGGCATCCCCACTAACGCAAAGATGCACCCGGAAATACCCATCCTCACACCCCTCCGGCACCCTCACCACGGCCGTCAATCTTGCCACATGTCCCTTCTTCTCGCCAAACTCCTTCTTCAGCTTCTTTTCCGTCCGCTTGATATCCCTCTTCCACCCCCTCTCCTCCGTCGCTTCTCCCAGACCTACTAACAGCCCCGACTTTTTGGTAGCGGCACTCCCACTTTCCAGTTCCTGGGCCGTGACGCGACTAGCAGGCGTGACACAAACCCAGTCCTCCCTTCCCCCCAGCCAGTTCTTGATCTTCATCCCGCTGTCGCCCGAAAACCCGCGCTGCTGGATCCAAAGGGACCACCCATTCTCGGTCACGTTCACAACATGGCTGCCTGCGACACCAGCAGCCGGCGGTAGCGAAGGCAGCGCAGGAAGCGGGTACTTGGGACTCGAAAAGATGGAGATGGTAACCGTCGTTTTCGGGCCGCGGTGCCAGATCACGCTGGGAGAGTGGCGGAGGATGGTGTAGTGCTTTGTGGACTCGAAGGGGTGGGAGAGGAGGCCCGAGGCAAGGTAGGCGGTTTCCGAGAGGGCGGTGGACCAGAAGCCTTTTCCTTCGTCCTTTTTGGGGGATTGTTGTTGTTGTTGGAGTTGTGGGAGGGATTGGGAGTGGTGGAGTTGCGGGTGTTGCTGCGCCTGGGGTTGCTGGGGTTTGGCTAGGGCAAAGGTTGCCGCGTGGTGTACATGTACTGGTACATGGGGGTGCGGGCTTGGACGCTCGGGAGAACGCTGTGGTGGTGGTGGAGGAGGAGGAGGAGGGGGAAATGGCTGGGTGAGTTGAGGGTGAGGATGTTGGCCCGGAAGACCCAATGGTTGCGGAGGCGGCCCCGGCGGCGGAGGAGGAGAAGGAAAAGGAATAGCTGCTGTCGTTGTCGCAGCGCGCGGGGGTCGTGGACCTGGTGGAGGTCCGGGGAGGGCCGTGCCGTTATAAGTGGGCCCGGCTCCGCCTGCTCCGTTCCCGGTGGGTCCTTGGCCCGATCCGAAAGTTCCGGGACGTCCGGACTTTCCGGGACTTGGCGCGGCACTTCCGTTACGATGCGGGCTGCCAGCGGCGGGCGTGTTGTTGTAAGGCGAGTGAGGCGTCAATGGGGTATGCGGATGTTGCCCAGGAGGAGGTCCAAATCTTCCACCATGGCCGGTAGTTGCTGCCCGTGGCGGAAGCGGAGGAATCGGGCTACTTGGGCTTCGGGGCGCTGCGGAAGGTGGGCCGGATGCATTTGCCGACGGAGAAGGGGTTGGATATGGAGAGAGATGGTTGGTTTGCACTTTCAGGTTGTTGTAGTTGCGGGAGTGCTGCTGCTGTGTTTGGTGGTCGTGATCGTTCCCAGAGGGAATGTTGAGCATAGATGGCTGGTGGTGTCCTCCATGGCCATACATGTCCCCTTGAAGCCGCTGATAATGCCTGTGGCCATGGTGCGCATCTTGCGCAGTTTGAGGTCGGCCATGAAAAGGCGACGATAACCCCCTCCCTCCTCCGGGCTGCAGAACACTCGGATGTTTATGCCTCGGTGTCTCACTTCCTCTAGCCCCCTTACTCGCTGGCCTTTCCAATGCTTGCTCTCCCAACTCCAACAATGAAGGGGCCTTTTCCGCCGACGGCCGATACGCCTGGAATGTTTGTTTGGGTGTACCTGGCCTTTGCTGTCTTTCGGGGGCTTTCGGTGGAAGAAGAGGTGGCTTTTCATCGTTTACCGGTACCTCCCTTGTCGAGGTTTGCTCCTTGTTAAATAAAACAGGCCGGGGAATAGCATCATCAAAGTCGTCCAAATAATCGTCGATGAGGTCGATGAGTTCGAATGCTGAGCCGGGACTTTGACCTTGTGATTGTGTCGGTCCTGAATAAGGGGGTGGAGGGTCCAGGTATGGATGTTGTTGTGGTGTAAATGGTGCATATGCGTGTGGTCGTTGGAGAGTTGGATGTGGTGTTGTGGGTGTTGCATTAAGTGCCGGTTTCCGTCTGATGGGCAGCGGGGGGCCGTTATGATGGTGGCTGTGCGTTTGCATTGCGTATTATTATTATTATTGGTGGTGGTTGATGTCGTTCCGATAGTGATATGTGGCTGACTTTCCAAAAGAGTGACTGGAGTGAGTGATGGCAATATCGGACAGCAGACGAAAGACAACTGTGCACGAAAAGAGTGAATGCCGTTTATTAGAAGATTGACAATGTTTCTAGAAGTTCCACGACTTTGGAGACAACCGATGGAAAGTCGGAAAAGGGTCAAATTGTTATACGAGAACGGACTAGTGCAGTGGGCTTAAGGGGATGGGTAATCCCAGGTCGTCCATGGGCTTGCAGGGGAGTCATGTCTCGGCACGCTGACGACTTCCTGAAGTTTCCCCGCAGTGAGTACTTGTCACACGGACATTTGCCTACAGTTCTGAGTTAGGGTTTCCAAGGCTAACAGAACCTCAACGCTTGACGTCAGCCTTATAAGTGCCGCTGTAG
>MU859361.1:0-28131 GCA_033297205.1 Pseudoneurospora amorphoporcata
CAAACAAGAAGCAAGGCGCACGGGTGAAAGACAACGCCAAAAGGAAGATAGAGAATGGATGAAGGCATTTAGGAAGTTCCACATGTATGATAGATGCCTTGAGGCCTTAGGCGACAAGGCTTGATGCGTACCTCAAGAACGTACCGATTCCGTTTGGCATAAGAAGGCCTTGAAGCCCAACCTTCTCCTGGAGGTTGGGAAGATCAACAAGGCCTTCGAGACCAAAGAAGTTTATTAGCTGAATTTGAACTACTGTTCCAAGCCCTGATCACAGCCCTTGTCACACGAAGTGAGCCAGGCTCACGACAACAGAAGTAAGCCACGACCATAGAGGTGAGCTGGGCTCACCACATTACGAAGGAGCATCTGAAGCATGCAGTATAAAGGGACGACTGGGGAACTCAGATTGTCAGATAGTTCGCCAGTAGTCAATTGATCTTTATCACCGAGACACGTATAACGCTACTATACTTGTTGTGAACCTTTTGGCTTCACCGAACAGCACTGATAGTCTTACCTTCAGCTATTCCACTTAGGCAGATCAGACTGCCGTTCGTCACAGCTATCTTGGGCCTACTTCTACAACAAGCTTCAAACTAGTAACTACATTAACGAATACCCTATTATCTTCCACTGGTGGACCGAGAATATGGCACAACTCCTAGCTTTCCGTGCCGTTATCGACGCGATCGCCGGGGCTGTTAATAGCATTAGGTACGACTATTGTTAGGAGTTGTTGAGGAAGCAAGCCGACGAGAGCGTTCACATTCAAGCCCAGAAGGCACTCCAGAACGATGTCATCCACTGGAGAAACGAGGCTAAAGGATAGTTCACTGAGTTCAAGAGGGCGGAAGCAGTAGCAACCAACCTCAACAACGACAACAATATTCTGCAAACCCAGATCCAGTACCTATAGAACGAGGTAGAAAGCCTTAAAATCTAGGTCAATACTCAGACCTAAGCCAATACCGACCCGAAGCCTAATAGCCTTAATATTAAACGTAGCTCACGTCGCTACATATCTACGAATCTAGACGTCTTTAACGCTAAAGAACAATCTGCTAAGGATCGTAATACAACTTATACGACTTAGCGCACCAAGATCCGCCTGTGTTAGGCTTACGACAAATAGTGCTTCCCCACGGAGCGCGACAAGCTTATGCATATCTTCGTCTGCTTAGGCAAAACTCCTGATGTCGATCATCGAACCAGACATATAGCCAATCCTCAACGACGAGCCCTAGGAGATGTAGAAGTAGAAGATGGCCGAGGAGTTGATTACCTACCTCAACAGTCGTTACGATACTATAGACATGAAGGTAGAAGCCGATCGGGCTCTACAAAAATTACAAATAAAGAACTCCTTCCAAGATTTCGCAGATAGGTTCACTCTATACGCTGATCGCTACGGCATAGGCAACGCTATGAGGGTGTTTATACTTCGTCAGAAGGTTACCGACTAGCTTAAGACTTCAGTCACCCATTAACCCAACGTCCCCAACAAGGAGGATTTCCAAGGATGGCTCCAGCTGTTCAGTAAGCTAGCACGCCGCCATGAAGAAGACGCTTTCCAGAAGAAACTCTCTAACCCAGCCTCCTCCAATAGCAATAGAGGCGGCTCGAACAACAATACCAATAGTGGAGGACCCTCCAAGACAGTGTCCCAAGGCGGTGACGCTATGGACTTGGATGCCCTAAGCGCCGGCTCGCGCAAGCTGGTCCCCATGAACCTTTGGAAGAAACGACAGGATGCTGGCAAGTGCTAGAGATGCGGCTGGCTAGGTTACGACTAGAAGAAATGCTAGAACCTCGTCGATATCGGCAACGGCAAAGGAGGCATTAAAGGTACTAGGATCGATCAACCGCCCGCCGGCTACAAGACAAAGCCTGGCTAAAACGGCTACGGTAACCACAACAATAAGAAGGGCGACAACGTCAACGCCGCCGACACCACTGATGAGGCTAAAACTGAGTTAGAAAAAGCTGAGCCTTCGTCCTAAGTCGCGAACGAAGGCTATTGCCTAAAGGCAACAAGGAGAAGAAGGAATGGGAAAGCTTGGAAGCGGAGGGACACCCAGATAAGTGTGATGAGGACATTGTAGATGGGGAGTTGTACCGGAACTAAGAAGAAGAATCTCTAGAGTTATTGTTTATTAATTTAGTAACAGCTAGACTAGAAAAATCCATCCTCCTCTCAAGTTACCTTCTTTACAGCAAGCGCAAAGTGCACTACCCCACCCTAGTTAACAGTAGCTGCACGGGAAAAGGATTCATTAACAAGAACTTCGTCGAACGAAACAAGATCCCAATAAAGAAACTAAACCGCCCAAAGCCTTTGAGACTGGCCGACGGCAACGTTAACACGCATATCACAGACTACGTCGAAGTCACCATACGGATCGGCACCCACAACGAGGAAATCGAGCTACTCGTCTTCACCCTCTCACTAGACAACCCGATTATCTTAGGCCTACCATGGCTTCGCTAGCACAACCCATCAACAGACTGGGAGACTGGCGAATTGAGATTCGATCGCAAATACCGCGGCGAATATCTACCCAAGGATATTCCAAACCTCCAAACCAGAGCCCCAAGGGTCTTAAGAGACGAGGCCGTCAGAGCCGCTACGGTCACGAAAGAGAAAGCTGTCGAGGAGGGTAAGGAAGAGCAAGCCGTTAAAGCGGAAACGGAGGAAAAGCTAACCGCTAAAGCACTCCTCTCCCAGACTCGTAAGGCTATCCAACACAGAAAACTGAGACTCAAAGAGAAGATCGCTAAAGCCACAGGCCTTCACCCTAGAACCCTTTGGCCAACGAACTCTCTAGAGGGAAGCCAAACAATAATAATGCCCTACAACCCACGACCTATACCCGAACCAGAGGCTAGAACTAAGCTGGTACTATATAGGATCGTAGGCAAGTAGCGGATCCCTACTATCGACCCTATGAGGAGACCGCTTATACCTCTCTTTATAAGGCCAATCGACGTTAGTAATGTCCCTATTAACGTGAATGATATTGTTGAACTCAATGCCGCCAATTTTAATTTTGCAGTCAAAACGGAAAACTTAGAAGTTATTATTACAATAAGGGGGAAAATTGACGAGGCATTAAAACGGATAGAGGAGGAGATCGCCTCCGCCCCGAAGCCGAACCACGAGAAGCTCCAAATCACTAACCGGATGTACAAAGATATCTATGCTGGTAACGGCGCAAAACACAAAGAACAAATCCTCGATCACTTTTTACGCGTTTTGAAAGGGGACGCCGGAGAAGTAATAGCCAGTATTACAGAAGATCCCGTAGATATATGTAGAATCTCCGAAGAAGATGCCAGAAAATTTCACGAGAAAGTAGACCGGCCTATAACCACCGAACAACAGATTAAAATAAAGATGCCTTATTAATATTACAAATACTGGAAGGTGGCGAACTAGGCGGACGCCCGCCAGCTTCCTCAGCACCGCTTATACGATTACAAGATCGAGGTTATCTTAGGTACTGAACTGCCGCACTCGAGGTCCAGGCCCTTCTCGCCAATAGAGTTGGGCGTCATCAAGAAATGGCTGGATAACAATCTAAAACAGAACTTCATCAGGCTATCCTAATTACTAGTATTATCCCAAATCATGCTCGTAAAGAAACCCGGCGGCGGAGTACGCATCTATGTTGACTATAGGAGGATCAACAACGCTACTTTAAAGATAAAATACCCTCTACCGCTCATTAAAGAAACACTGGATGCTATCTGCAAGGCGAAGATCTTCACCAAGCTGGATGTTATCGCAGCATTCAACCGCATTCGCGTACACAAAGGTCACGAGTGGCTCATAGCATTCATAACACAATTCGGCCTATACGAATCACTAGTGTATCCCTTCAGTTTACAGGGCGCGCCGGCAACCTTCCAACACTTTATCAACGACATCTTTTACGATGCGCTGGATAAATTTGCAACCGCTTACCTCGACGACATCCTGATCTATTCAGAAAACGAGGAAGAACACATCAAGCACGTCTCCAATGTCCTTGCTCGCCTAGAAAAGGCTGGTCTGCAAATCGACATCGACAAGTCTGAATTTCACACTACACGAACTAAGTACTTAGGCCTCATCATCACGCCTGGAGGCATCGAGATGGACATGGATAAAGTTAAGGCGGTAACGGCTTGGGAAACTCTAGAATCCAAGAAAGCGCTCCAGTCCTTCCTAGGCTTCGCCAACTTTTACAGACGATTTATTAAGAACTTCTCGAGTATAGCCAAGCCCCTATACGAACTAACTAAAAACACAGCCGCATGAGACATTGAGCACCAAAAAGCGTTCGATAAACTCAAGTTAGCCTTTATAATAGCGCTAGTACTAAAAGTCTTCAATTGGAATAAGAGGACCGTAGTGGAAATAGAGGCCTCCAACTAAGCGTCATATGACAGGGCAGGAGTGCACATGTCCTGACAACGCCAAACTACCAAAAGGTAGACGATGTTCTGCTTGCAAGGCAAAACTCGTAGTGCACACTATATAACTAATATCAACCTATAACACGTTAGGAGGCACACTATTACAATGGGGTGACGACGGTACCTTTTACCTAGTGGCGTACTTCTTAGCAAAATATAGCCTTCAGGAATGCAACTATGATATTTATAATAAGGAATTGCTGGCTATCGTTAAAGCACTCGAGGAGTGGAGTCCCGAGCTAGAGGGAGCGTAGGAGGAGGTAGAGATCATCACTGATCACAAGAACCTGAAAACCTTCGCCACTACAAAGCAGTTGACACTGAGACATATGCGGTAGTTAGAATTTCTAAGCCGTTTTAACTTTCGTATTACGTACAGATAAGGCGCAGCTAACATTAGACCTGATGCCTTAAACAGGAAGCCCGAAGATAGACTCTAAAATTACGACAACGAATGATTAATAATAAGAAAGAAATCTTTAATCGACCCAGAGAAGTTCGACCTATCCTTCTTCGAAGAAGACGTCGATGTGATATACTTGCACTTAGGAAAGATAGAAGAGATCTACCACATAAATCACGCTATAGACTTCTACGACCAAGACTTAGATTTCTACGATTTTCAACTCTACGAACTCGACATTACAAAGTTTACTAATAACCTCATTGACGACAATTACGCAAAGTCAAACGTGATGTAAGAGATAATCTCTTGCCTATAGAGAGACGGCCAACGAAAATAGACCCCAGAGATCTCTAAAAAATTCAAAATCGCATTTGCCGAATGTACAACCCGCATAGGTAGAATCTACTAGAGAAAAGATACGGAGGAACGCCTACTTATTAACCCGGACGACAAGGAGACCCAGTTGCAGCTAATTCACAAGATGCACACCACTAGACTAGGCGGCCACCCTAGTTGGGAAAGAACGTACGAAACCTTCAACCGTTTCTACTACTAGCCAGGTATATATCAATCCGTTAAGGAATTCTACAAAGCTTACTTAGCTTATACGAAGACAAAGTCATCGAAACACTCGCCAGCAGGATTCTTAAAGCCATTCCCAGTCCTATTCAAAGCATGGTCACAGATCTTAGTCGATTACGTTACCCCTATAACGCCCTACACGAGGCGGAGCTGAACCTATAGGTATATCGTAGTGGTCGTTAACCGGCTTACAAAGATAAGGCACTATATGCTGATGGAAACCTTAGAAACTGACGAGTTAGTTGAACGGTTCATTGAAAAGATTTATAGCATTTACAGTTTGCTAGATAGCATTGTCTCAGATAGGAGCTCGCAATTTATTTTAATATTCTGGAGAACCCTATACGAGAGACTGGGAATTACAATAAAACTCTCTTCAGCCTTCCATTCCCTGACTAATGGCCAGACTGAAAGAATTAACGTAGAAATAGAACAATATCTACGACTTTACGTCAATTGGGCGTAGGATGACTAGGCAAATTGGCTACCTTTAGTAGAGTTCGCCTATAACAATACAATCTCTAAGACTATGGGAGTTAGCTCATTCTTCGTTAACTACGGCTTTTATCCTCGTATGGGCATAGAGTTAGCTAAGCCATGCCCCCCTGACCTCTCAAACGCCCAGAAAAAAGAGTTCTTCAAAGCCTCAGAGGTGGCTAATCGTTTCCAAGCTATCCTGGATAGCGTGGTGGCTCTATTTAAACAAGCGCAAGACCGATACGAAGCGAATGCCAACGAGAGCCGCAGTGACGCACCAAAATACTGGGCCGGAGACTGAATCCTACTCAATACTAAGAACCTCGCTACAAGGAGGCTACAAGCCAAGCTGGTGCCCAAATTTGAAAGACCTTTCTAGGTGCTCGAGTACGACTCACACAGAGTTAAGCTCAAGCTCCCTAAGAACATAAGGGTCAGCCTAGTGTTTCACGTCTCGATAGTTAGGCTCTGGGATGCGGCCGGACTACTAAGCTAGCACGAGATCAAGTAGGATATCTTAGCCAACAACGGCCGTACTATGAGTAGGACCGACGAGTGTGACGACGAATGGTGGGAATGGGACTTCGAGAGGATTGTCGGTTACGGAAAAGCAGACAACAGCCGCTGGATATATTATATTAAATAGAAAGGCATTGACGAACCTAGCTGGCAACCAGTTAAGGACCTAGAGGGATGTGATGACGCCATCTGGGAGTATTACGACGCTAACCTAGACGCTGGAGCACCGCCGTCCTAGTTTAAGAAAAGGAAAAGTAGAGGAAGACTAGGGAAGAAGTTATTGTTATCGTTAACTAATATTACTGTCAACTCAGATTACCCTCAACCTCTAAGACGTAGCACGAGAATCGTACAATACCAACAAAACAGTTGAGGAGCAAAAAATAAGGGGTTTAGGACGACTTATTTTGCGCATCCGCGAGGGAACCCACTTTGGGTAAAATATTGTATTTAGATTGATTTTGACGGATTTCCATAGCCGGGAGCCTTTCTTGAGGGGAGGTAGTGTTACAGGGCTAGATTATATACTCTGTGCCTTGTGTGCTATTGACCAATGCCCTACTATATATATAGCCATTGCTATAGTACTAGGCTCAGCCCAGGGCATTGAGGCTTGAGTAGACCTACCTTAGGGTAGGCTATACTTAGGCCCTATATTATGCCCTGGCTGCGTATACTTCCTTCTTGCTCTCTTCGTACAATAAAAAATATCGTACCTCAGACCCAACGGTACCCTTACTCCATAATATCTATATCCTATCGTTTATACTGTTAGTAACGGTAACTCGACGTATGCTTACTATATAAGCACTATAGAGTTTACAATGCTTACTAACCGTATTAATATTATAGTCTATATTAAGAACGTTATTTATAATCCTTTAATACTAGTAAACTTGCTTACAACTAGAGGGCTATTTGACAATAGTATAGCTTAAAATATGCATACAAACTAGATAACTGTGCACAACCTTACGATCTAGTACAAATAGATATTATAGGGTTAGCTTGTGATGTGCTGTGCTGCACTGACCGTACATATGCTGAGATCCAAAGCCCAGAGCTCTATCCTTATATATATTATCGTTACGTGCAGCCTTACGTGCGCGTACGGTCTAGCCTTAGGGCTCTCGCCTATATAGCCAGACCTCTGTACACTTCTTCCTCCTTCTTCTTTATGTAATAACGTATATCCTATCTTACTCTATACAGTGCCTTCTCGCCCTGTAATAGTTTGTTGCATTTAACTATTGCGTTGCGCGCGCCTATTTAATAAGAGGAAGATTGACTACATCTCGGTCGCAGCAATTAGCAATTAAGACTCGACCCTGTACGTTCCCGACTCGAGTCGCGAACTTAGCGCCGAGCTAGGTAAAACACTAAGTTGAGTATTTTTAAGATCGCTCGCACTCTCCTTCTCTCTCCCTCATACCTGTACGGCGTATTAGATCTAGCGATTAATGTCTAATTCTATCGTCCCTAGAGTCTAGCCTGTAACCGACAACTTTATTACTATTATAGTTGTTAATGTTAATACTATCGCGGTAGCGGCTAGCTTAGAATACTAAGACGATTTAATAGTTCTCGCCTAAGCGCTCGAGGGCTTCCAGCACTAGGCGATTGAAGTCTTAATCCCTATTTCTCAAACTTATAATCTTGCTAACCTTCCCGTCTTTCAAACCTTCTTCTCCGCTTTCTATCGCTTGTTCCGCGACGACGTAGTTGCGGCCAGAGCCGACGCTCGCGATTTCGAAGAAGATCTCATCACGGCCAAAGAGGAGGTTGTCCGCTTACAAACTCGTATCCAGGACCTCAACTACGAGGTTGCCTACAAGGAAAGTAATATCGCAATTATTTAAGCCCAACATCTGCTCGCCATTTAAACCAATACAAAGGATCACCAAGAACAAGTCTAGTTACTCTACAGCCAGATCGCCACTTTTGAGAAGGAGCTTAGTAATTTCCGTGCCTTATCCTCCGCCGCT
The DNA here is from genome assembly GCA_033297205.1 of Pseudoneurospora amorphoporcata. Classification (NCBI taxonomy): domain Eukaryota; kingdom Fungi; phylum Ascomycota; class Sordariomycetes; order Sordariales; family Sordariaceae; genus Pseudoneurospora; species Pseudoneurospora amorphoporcata. Next base: position 8,428 of record MU859361.1, read on the forward strand.
TTCTAATTTTTAGAGAATTACTACCAAAAGGCTCTCCTCGACCTCCGCTCCCAGCTCCAAACTACTGGCGCAGCTCCAGCTTCGCCTCCCAGTGCGCCCAACTCTCCTAGCGTATCTAATAACGATAATACTATAAGTACTAGCGAGAACGGCAGCGGCTATAGGTCAGTGTCGCGTATTACTGTTACCCCCGCCTTTGATAGCAAGGGATTGTCGATCGAACGTGCTGTTAAGTATCGTGCTTGGCGCATGCGTGTGAAGCTAGCTTGGGTAGATAAGCCTAAGATTTTTGCTAATAAGCGCCCTAAGTTTTCCCTTATTACTCGCTCCATTGAAGGAGTTCCTCTTGAGGCTATCGAGGCTGAGTTGAAAAAGGCCATCTTTAGCGAGCCTTGCAAGTAGATTATAGCCTTCGAATTGATGAACGAGCTGGATAAGAAATATGATAACGTTAACGTCGTCGTGGAGTCCTGCCGTGCTCTCAAGGATCTCAAAATGATTAAAGGTATAAAGTGGACCGACTTCGAGGAAAAGTTCGTTACGCTCGTTGACAAATACAAGCTCGATAACGGTATAAAGATCTATTACCTCCGTCAAAAGATCAACGACCGCGTTCGTACCGCTCTTACCTACCAACGTCCCTAGCCTGCCGACGACAAGTTCGACGAGTGGCTTGAGGCCTCTCGCGACTTCGCTAAGGCATTAGAGGACAAAGACTAGCGGGAGAAGCAAGCTAACCCTTTTTACAGGACTAGCTCTACCAATGCCGCCTCCGCTTCTATTAATAACTCCCGCACCTCCGCTACTAAGGCAACCGTCAATTAGGTCAGCAACGCTATAGATCTCGACTCTATAACCGAGATAGATATTTAAATGTCTCGTATAATCGAAGCTAGCGTCTTCGAACATCGTATAAAGACTGGCGTCTGCACCCGCTGCGGTAAGCCCGGTCATTAATTCTGCTAACTACCGCTCTCGTGTCAACTTCAAGAAGGAGTTTAAGCCTCGCAACAACTGTAATAATAGAGGTCATGGCGGCGGAAATATAGGCAACAACAGTAGCAATCGCAACAATAGCAGCGGTACCAATAACAATAACGGTTACAACGGCAACCGCAATAATAGCGGTTATAACCATGGTGGTGGCAATAACGGTTATAGCGGCGGCTACTATAGTGGCAACTAGTAACCCGCCTAAGGCCAATATAGCTACGGTCAGTGGCGTCCTAGCTACGGTAGCAGCGGTTACTACGTTAATGTTATGAACCCTAACGTGGCATCTCTAGCCCTAGGTACTCCGGCTCCCAGATATTATAACCCCGTTCTCGCTTATTAGCTCGGCTTTATCAGCCCGGTTATAGGTGACGAGACTGGTTCTATTTCTGGCTAGGGAAATGTGCAGCCTCCTAACTAAATCGCGTTAGGAGGTACCGGTCCAACGGATATGGAGAAGACGATAGGATTGTCCTTGTACAGCTAGATATCGTTAAGATATATAGATCTCTAGTAAATAGCCATTACAAATACCTAAATTCATTAAGTCTTTCTATTTATTTGTCTTGCGGACCGCGTAAACTACATTATACTGCCCTTGTTGATAGCGGCTACACCGCCCTTAGTTTTATTGATTGCCATTTCGTCTACCGCAATCGCTTTCTCTTTTTCCCGCTTGCCGTCCCCAAGCTACTTTATTTCGCTGACGGCCAGGCAAAAGGTAGCATTATTCACTTTTTTAGACTTACGATGTGGACGGGAATCTACTGCGAAGTTATTGATTTGTTAATCTATAACTTACCTAAGGACAACCCTATTATCTTAGGTTACCTATAGCTCGTATATTACGCCCTAGGCATCGACTGGCCTAACGATTCCTTAAAGTTTAGCTCCGCTTGCAAACGGCGAGGTTGCCTTCCGCTAGGGGGTTCTAGCTGTACCGCTCTGCTCTCAAGCCGCTATCTTACAACCTCGTAACCGCTAACTCAACAATTGGCATACTATAGCCCGACGGTAGAGAACGCGGAGGATAAAGGCGAGCCTAACCAATAGTACGAAGAAGTAGCCGTAAGGCGGCTATTTGTCTCCGCTATAGTTAGGCGAGCCGCTCGTCAATGGTTCTACTAGTTCAAGCACCGGGTCGCCAACCGCCAGGGCACTACTCCGCTCGGGAAAGTAAAAGTTAGCAGCGCGATTATATTATCTGCCCTACCTCCAACGCCGCCTTTAGTACCTCGCCCAATCTTAGCGCCCTACCGTTGGGCTGGTAGCGTAAGGACTTCTATAGTAGACTATCGAGTGCCGGTTAGGATCTATAGCATCCCGGTTGGTCCTATTAACCCTAACGATATCAGGGAGTTCCCAGCCGCTACTTTCAATTGGCTAGCGGAGACCCAAGGGCTCTAGATTATCCGCACGACTCAAGCTAACTTAGATGAGGATATCCGAATGTTAACTAAGGAGGACGAGAAATTAGAAAAGGAGGAGCGGGTCTTGGATTCCTGAGGTATGAGTAATAACTTTATACCTAATATAGTAGGGGAGGTATTGTTAGGTAAAGGTAAATACTTTAAATACTTTTTCGGTAATAAATATTACTACTAGATTAATGCCCTAGTAGGAGAGAGAGACGAGGCTGTACTACGGGCTATTAAAGTCTTTAACTCTATTGAGATCAACAGTACAGACGACGATTTCCCCCGCTGCAAGGAAGCAATTAACGAATATTTCGCGGCAAACGACATCGCCATCAACAAGATCACGTCGGAAGACGCTATCAAATTTCATAAGAAGGCCGACAAGCCCCCAAAGACCGTTGCAGAAATTCAAACCAAGCTCCCGCGATAATACTAGCACTATACGTAGACCTTTTTGTAAGAAGGAGCGGATATCCTACCTCCCCATAGAGCATATAATTTGAAGATCGAATTTCACCTGGGAGCAACCCCCCTGGCTTCTCGCGGGCGTACGTTCAACCTTAACGAGCTCAATGTTATTAAGAAGCGGATTAATAATATGCTAAGGAAGAAATTCATTAGGCCTTTACAATTAGAAGCCTCTACTCCGCTGCTCCTCATTAAGAAGCTAGGAGGCGGAGTCCGCGTGTACGTTAACTATCGCGATATTAATAACATGACCCTTAAGTCCCGTTATCCCCTTCCGCTCATTAAAGAGACCCTTGACGCGATCTGCCGCGCTAAGATTTTTTTACAAAGCTTAATGTGATCGCCGTATTTAACCGCATTCGGATTAAGTAGGGCTACGAGTGGCTTACCGCGTTTATAATACGGTTTAGCCTTTTTAAATCTTTAGTCGTTCCATTTAGCTTATAGGGTGCCCTAAGAGCATTCTAGAATTATATTAACAATATCTTACACGACATTCTCGACGTTTACGCGACCGCTTACTACGACGACATCCTTATTTACTCGAACAACATTAAGGACTACGAGCGGCACGTTAATGACGTTCTTGATAGGCTAGTAAGAGTGGGCTTTAGCGTCGACATCGACAAGTGCGAATTCTATACTACGAGGACGAAATACTTAGGCTTGATCATTACGCCAGGAGGCATCGAGATGGACCTAGACAAGGTTAAGGCTATCGCCGACTGGTAGGCGCCTGAGTCAAAGAAGTCCCTATAGTCCTTCTAGGGTTTTATAAATTTCTACAGACAGTTTATAAAAGAATTCTCGTTAATAGCCGCCCCGCTCTACGAGGTCACGAAGAGGGACGCCGGATAGTCCTAGAATAGCCGCTACCAAGCCGCTTTCGAGGCTCTCAAGCGGGTATTCTCTAAAGGCCCCGTCCTTAAAATCTATAATTGGACGAAGAAGACTATTATTAAGACTGACGTCTTTAATTAGGCCGCGGGCGGCACCCTCTCCCAATATAGTAATGACGGAATCCTTTACCCGGTCGCTTACTTTTCGGCTAAACATTCTACGCAAGAATGCAATTACGATATATATAATAAGGAACTATTAGCTATCGTTAAGGCCCTAGAAGAATGGAGGCCTGAGTTAGAGGGCGTACAGCTCCCCTTCGATATTTTAATAGATCACAAGAACCTCCAGACGTTTACAACGAATAAGCAGCTAACTCAATAGTATATACGCTAGTCCTAATTCTTATTACAGTTTAACTTCTTAATTAAATATACGCTAGGCTCGAAGAACCTTCGCCTAAACGCCCTAAGCCGTAAACTCAACGACCGCCCCGATAACGAGAAAGACAATCGTCTAGTCGCTCGCAAGCGAGCCCTACTAGATCCGTCTTAGTTTGAAGAAGGTTGTCTCGAGTCTAACGACCCAATAGCAAGCTTCTCGCTTTACCTACTAGGCCCAAACGACTTGGATACCCTATCTACCGACGACCTTATCCGCGCCAGCTACGAGAGCTCCGTATTCCTATAAGAGTTGGTATCCGCTCTTATCAGCGGAGCCTGTCAATAGCTAACTAACATTAGGAAAGTTTTTATAGGGCCTTTTCAAAGTGTCACGTCGTCAATAGCATCGCGAAGTGGCGAGATCGGGTTATTGTGGATCCCTACGATAAGAATCTCCAGCTCTAGCTTATCAGTCGCTAGCACAACTCCCCGGGCGCCGGCTATCTAGGCTGTAACGTTTATGTACGAGCTCCTACAACGCGATTTCTACTAAGAGGGGATATATAACAACGTACGCCTTTTTTGCAAAGGTTACTTACCGTACGCAAAGACTAAGTCTTTGAAGAGAGGCTCAGCCGGTTATCTTAAACTGGTTGCAGTTGCTCTCACGCCGTGGACCGATATCTCAGTCGACTACATTACGCTACTGCCACCGAGTACCCATCTAGGCTAGACTTTTAAATACGTCGCTATTTTCGTTGACCGACTTACTAAGATGCGATACTATATCCCAACGGTGATCTTGGAAGTAGAAGAACTGGCAGACCGGTTTATCGATTGTATCTACTCAATCCATAGCCTTCCGGATAGCGTGCTCTCCGATAGAGGTATCTAATTTGTCTCACGATTCTGGTCCACCCTCTGCAAGCGGCTGTCTGTGATTCGCAAGCTCACCTCCACTTTCCACTCTTAGACGAACGCCCAAACCGAACGCATTAACGTAGAGATGGAGCAGTTTTTGAGAATCTACATCAACTTGACACAAACGGACTAGGCAAAGTAGCTGCCACTCGCGGAGTTCGCTAGGAATAACGCCGTCTTATCGTTAATAAGCATTTTATTATTCTTCGCTAACTACGGACATTACTCTCGTATGAGCACGGAGCTTCGCACCTTGCCACTACTAGATCTCTCACTAGCTCAACTTAAGGAGTACTACAAGGCCAATGAGCTGGCGGATCGTTTCCAGCAGATTTAGGACTTCGCTATCCAACAATCTTAGCGGACGTAGGAATGGTACGAAGACAACGCTAACAGAAAGAGGGTCGACTCTATCAAATACCGTATCAGCAATATAGTTCTCCTCAACACAGCCAACCTCGCCAACGGACGACCGCACGCAAAGCTATACCCACGCTAGAAAGGGCCCTTTAAAGTTGTCTGCGCCGAGTCGCACACTGTACACCTCGCACTCCCGTCGAACATAAAGTACTCACCAGTTTTCCACGTCTCTATAGTTTAACTATAGTCTGGTAAGGGCCTCCCTGGCTAGCCCACCACGATAGATATTCTAGCTAATAAGGGGAGGAATATGATACGCACCAACGACTAGGAGGAGTACGAGGAGTGAGCATTCGAGCGTTTTACAGATTGTCAACAAATGGGTAATAATAGGTATTAGAAGTACGAGGTTAAATGGAAGACCAGCAACCCTACTTGGGAACCTATTAGTAACGTTATCGACTATGAATACTATATTCAATAGTTCCATTATGACTACCCAAATAGACCGATCCCTCTAGAGGTTTAGAAGGTGCTCGAGCGTCTCGCCGGTGACACCCTAGCGCTAGCACCGGCAGCCCCCGAGCTACCATGGCGTCGTTCTAGCCGTTTGGCCTAGCGAGAAACAGCTGCCGCTATGGAAGATAGGAAGTAGAAGGATATAGAGGACGGATTGTGCCTAGTATTCGGTCGGGTGTTTCGGAAGTTAACAGATAGTTACGAGGATAGGAAGTTGTATAAAGGGTTTTGAGTCTATTATTTTACGTATATATAGATTTTTTAGCTCTGCGAGCTTCTTTTGAGGGGGGATAGTATTATAGGGTTAGCCTATAATATACTATACTGCACTGACCGCACATGTGCTACGATCTAGAGCCCAGAGCTCTGTCTTCGCACATATCTTCGTCACGTGCAGCCTCACGTGCGCGCACGGTCTGGCCTTAGGGCTCTCGCCTATATAGCCAGACCTCCGCACACTTCCTCCTCCTTCCTCTCTTTATACAATAACGCATATCCTATCCTACCCTATACAGTGCCCTCTCGCCCCGTGCTAATGGATTAATAACTTCCTAGCGCTACTAGTTATTATACGGTTAGACTTTACTTAAGATACCTATTACGTTATAATAGTATTAATTAACTATTTAATTATATACTATCGCTTTATATATGTAGGTAGAGATTAAGTTCTCAAAGCTTATGAAACGGCTAGTATCAAGTTCAGCAATACTAACGATTATTTCTACGAAGCCTGCGTCAGAGCGAAGGCTTATAATATTATCCTTAAAATCGCTAGCAAAGTAACGATTTAACCTATGACCTATATCCACGTTAACGTCGTCTTCTATACCGTTGCTAGCTATAAAGGATATAAATATATAATCTATAACGGCATGGCTGTCAAGGTGCACATTAGAGTGCATGAGAGTATAGATCCACTTAGACTTGCACTCGTAGATCCATTTCTGGTTCTGGGTATAAAACTCATCCCAGATTATTATACCTTCCTAGTTAGGCTTCTTCTGCTTCTTCGATTCAGTATCTTCGATTCAACGTATGCCTCGCTCTATTTTTGAACGTGCAAAGGCCTCGCGCCGTCACATGATCCATTTTATCAACGAGGTAACTGGGTTTTACTGGGCTAGATTTATAGTTAATAAAAGTGATACGTTTACGCAGATCAAAGAGTTCAAACTATAGGCTGAACTCTAGAGCGGTCTCAAGATCAAAGCCTTTAGTCTTGACGGCGGTCCAGAATTCGGCTTTGGCATGAAAGAATTTCAACACAGTAAACTAGTTAGCTAAGTACGCACAGAAGGCGTTGAGCTTCTCAAATCAACCCCCTATACTCCCTAGATACAAGGAAAGATCGAACGAGCAGGCGCCATTATTATGCAACGTGCTAGAGCTTTAATGATAGATCTTCAAATCCCAGAACAACTTTGGCCTTTTGTCGTTAATTACGTCGTTAAGGTTTTGAATCTTTTACTTTCAAAAGCTAACGAAAATTGCAAGAGCCCATAGGAGCTCCTCGCATAGGCAGCTAACTTTCTAAAAGAGATTAAGAAACCCTATATTAAGTATTTGAGGTCTTACTTCTGCACTGCGTATTACTTCATCAAGCTAGAGAAACGGCCACGAGGTGATAAGTTTCGTGCTAGAGTAGAAAAGGGATATTTTATTAGTTTTGATAATTTTTATGGCTATATTATGTTTATTTGGAACCTTGCTACAGGCGAGATCATTCGAGCCAGCGTAGTTACGTTCTTAGAAAAAGATCCGGTCAATCAGAAAGAAATTAAGGATAGCAATAGCGAGATCGTTCAATACCACGTTATCTTTTCTGATCAGATAGTTAATAAGATCAATAAGGTTGTAGATAGCAGTCACTAAATCTGGATTAAAATCGATAGCAGGATTCTCTAGTAACAGGTACAAGCATAATAAGGATCTACGCCTTCCTCATAGTATATAACCTAGAAACCAGGAGATACGACTATTATATTGCTTACCCCAAAACCTACACCAACACCTCAATAGGGTACTCTAGCTCCCCAGAGCGCTCTAACTAATCAAGTAGCGTAACACTCTCAAACAACAAATTGTACTTTGTATTAATAACAGACTCCCTCCTTGCCAAACCTAAATGATTAGGGTATTTTAGATTCTATCGAAGAGGAGTTAGCTTATAAGGGTAATAATCACGACCAGGATTACAATTAAGGATAAAACGACGATAATAATTATGTTTGCTACAATGGCCTAACTAGCTTATAATAATAATACTAATATAGAGATACTACAATAAACTATGCACTTGTAGCAGAGCGGAGCGGAAGCGGTAGTACGACAGCAATACTAAAAGAAGCAGCGTAGTTGCAACGTAGTTGCAGATACAATAGAAGGATGTTGTAAAAGATGTCTTAGAGAGGACTCTATTCTCAAGATAGAAGATTACAATAGACTCTATACTATAAGAAACAACTATTATAGTAAACTCTACACTATAAAAAAAGACCGTATTGTATTGCTTGAGTGTGCTTGCTTGCTTGCTTAAGGAGAGACTAACTAACGGAGAGGAGAGGTCTTTATATACATAAATACTGAGTATCTAGAAGCTTCCAGAGTATAGAAGCTTCCTGTAAGTTAATAGAACTGCTTGTAAGAGTACTATACTATGAAAGGAAAGAGTTGAATCTATGAGCTTCTATTGTATTCTATAATAACAAATCAATCTAAGGAGAATGCTAAACAAGTTCGAAAATCCAGAATACAGTAGTAAAACCTCTATATTCTAGTAGATTCTGTAGGGGCTAAATTGACTGACTCTGTAACGTAGAAATAGTGTCCTCAGCAATTAGCTTTTTATACTACAAAGTAGTACAAAGTAGTTATAAAGCACAATATAACGAACGGCAGTTTAATTTGCCTAAGTGAGATAGCTGAAGGTATTAAATTATTAGAGTCGTTCGGTAAAGCTAAAAGGTTCACAACAAGTATAGTAGCGTTATACGTGTCTCGGTGATAATGATCAATTGACTATTGTCGAACTATTTGATAATCTGAGTTCTCCAGTCGTTCCTTTATACTTCTAATACCTTGTCTCCCATTTGCCTAGTTGGTGTCTGCTCACGATAGTATTCTGCTCACGGTGAGCACTTCCTCTTTATGAGTGCCCTTCGGGCGTTCCCCTATCCCTATTCCTAGTCCTACGTTATACTATCTTATTGTAAGCGGGGCTGTCACATCCCAACAACCTGGTTGGTCCGCGTTATTACTTAAGTTCGTAACACATAGTACTAGCCACACGTTAATAAATTAGTTGCTGGATCTTGAAGATCTTAATGAGGAGGATCCTATACCCCGCGAAAGACGCAATTCTAAAGGCAATGAGCTAACCGTATATACCGCGCTAAGTATACTGCTGCCTAGCACTCTACAATAGCTAGCATCTAGTACTCGCTTACTTTCGATTAATACCCCTAACTGCTTTCGAAGCTTCGACCTCACTATAAGGGGATAGCAGAGCGGTACGCAGGTCCTAACACTAGAATGATTAATTAAGGTTCTACGAGAAGAAAAGAGAAGAAAGACTGGCCTGTAGGGCGGACCTTGTCGCTTATCTTTTAAGGCCTTGCGCTGGTATAGGTGCCTAATTGCCTAAGGCAGCCCTACGGTCCAAGTATGTAATCGTATAGAGGTTAGAGGGGACCAACGAGCTCTAGGCTTACTAGTACCTTGCTGGCTTAGTATACATTGCCGGCACTCGTCGTCTGGCCAACTGTGTGCCAGATGCTAGTACTAGGCGCCAGACCTATGACACCTACTTTGAGTACAAAGATTAGTAAACTGCAGTTCTAGCTTCCTTAACTAGCTGCTCCAGCTCAACTGACTATTCTATCGACTGATCCTCCTAAAACCTCTCAACCTCGCCATTTAGCCGCTAAGCTAGCTGAATACGATTATCACAGTTAGAAGGTTAAAGATTGTTTGCTGCAATGCCCTAACTAGCCTATAATAATAGTACTAGTATAAGGATGCTACAGTGAATTATATACTTGTAGCTGAGCGGAGCGGAAGCGGTGATACGACAGCAGTGCTGAAGGAAGTAGCGTAATTGCAGCGTAGTTGCAAATACAATAGGAGTGTTGTAAAAGAGGTCTTAGAGAGGACTCTGCTCTCAAGACAGAAGATTACAGTAAACTCTGCACTGTGAAAAACAACTTATTATAGTGAACTCTGCACTATAAGAAAAGACCGTATTGTATTGCTTAAGTGTCCTTGCTTGCTTTAAGGTGTGACTAACTAACAGAGAGGAGAAGTCTTTATATATATAAATGCTGAGTGTTTAGAAGCTTCCAGAGTGTAGAAGTGCTTGTAAGAGTACTATACTATGAAAGGAAAGAGTTGAATCTATAAGCTTCTGTTGTATTCTATAATGACAAATCAATTTAGAGAGAATGCTGAATAGGTTCGAGAATCTAGAACGCAGTAGTGAAACTTCTGTATTCTAATAGATTCTATAGAGGCTGAGTCGACTAATTCCGTAACGTAGAAGGAATAGTATCCTCAACAATTAGCCTTCTATACTAAAAGGTAGTACAAGGCAGTTACAAGGCATAGTACTAGCCACACGTTAACAAAGATAGCAACGGCAACATTGTTCAAGAGAGGGTTACACTCTCCAACAACTTCTATAGTACAATAAAAGGTCGTTTCGTTCGTCGCGCCCCCCCAGTATACTGCTTGACGGCTATAAAGGTTCAATACGATATAGTATACCTTGCAGCTATTAAAATAAGTCGTAACATTTTAAAAAACCTTCGTTAAGTACGGAAACAGTACAACTTCGAGACGTACTAGCTACCGGCGATGAAGAAACAAGTTAAGGTATTAGAAGATTATTAAGTCTATACACTAGTGCCCAAATCTAGAGGTATGTAAGTTTTACCTAGCAAATGGGTTTACGACGAAAAATATCTCATCGATTAAAAAGACTAGATAGTTAGAGCTAGATGGGTAGTTTGTAGTAACTATAAATAAGGCAACTAAGTTATATAGGATATTTATACAACAGTCGCTCTATCATAGACATTGCCTACTCCATATAGATAGGTACTATGCTGCATTAGTGCAACCAATTGAGTGTAGCTGTCTGAGTGCAGCACAGCTAGCACGTATAGTGCCGCCCTATAGACCCATAGCTACAAGGCTCCACACTATGCCCTAGATAGTTCTCGTGTGCGCACAGGATCCTCTTCTAGTTCTTCGCACAACAATCAACATCTTACTTTAGTACTTACTCGCGCTCCATAATACTTTATTGTACCAACCTTCGCGTTGAATGCGCAACAAGTAATCTTGGTAAGGGTCAAGCCTAGTAGAAAACTAGTAGCAGTTTGGTTCTTACGAACTTCACTTCGAAGCGAGATCGTGTAATCGCCGACATAGAATCAAGAACTTTAGCGACCAAAGCGTCGATCCCAAAAACGAGAAGCAAGCACTAGAGCCTTTAGAACGACAAAGGCGCAAACATCGCACCGTGCGACATAGTAAAACTATCTCTCTTTTCAATATCCAAAAAGCCCAACCAAGATAGTAGGCAATCCAACGAGCAACGACGTACGCCGAATTAATCTCGATACAATATTCCCATCTCTTTTGAAAAATTACGATACACTGCTGAAAGTCTGTAGCGGTGATCCTAGTTCGGGCCTTATGGTCTTCCTAGATTTCGCTGACAAGGCTCGTGGCCATGAGGAGGTCATAAAGCTACTCTATTACTTTGATAAGAAGATTGATGCATTCGATAAGTAGGTTAAGTAGGAGTAGGCTCGTTATATTAAGTTTGAGAACGATGCTAAGTCTTTTTTTAACGAGATATAAGAGAAGGAGAAGTAGTAGAAGGCTATAGAGGAGTAGTTGAAAAACTAAATTAACTAGCTCAATGAAACTAAGAAGCAGTTTATGCAGCAGATCCAGTCTCTGCAATTGTAGTACAACTAAGTTATTGCCGAGAATACGTCTCTGTACTAGAAGGTGTCAAACCTTACCCAAGACAAGACCGACCTCTAAGAAAAATTCGATAATACTATCAAATATAATGAGGACGACTACTAAGGCCTTCTCGAACTCAATAAGACGGCCAATAACAACGCTGAGTTATACCGTATAGAGTTGAAAAAGGCATTAGAGGGCTTCAACACTCTACGCATCGCAGGCAAGATCGCTAACGAGGAGTCGGCCTAGGCCTAAGAGGAGATTAAGAACCTCTAGGTCCGTCTCCGTCTGGTAGAGGAAGACAAGATCATCGCGGAGAATAATAATAGTGGTAGCCCTAGAGGATCGGGCAAGGGAACCGGCTTTAGCACCAGTAATGCAGGAGGCGGTCCTAACAATAGCGGCCCTAAAGGATTGGGTATAGGAGGCGGCTGTCACAAGCATTACATAGCCTGTTCCTGTATATAGATAGATAGAGGCTATACTGCATTAGTACAGCCAACTGAGTGTAGCTATCTAAGTGTAGCACGGCTAGTCACAGCACGGGCCCCCGCCTGTATCCTATATAATTCTCGTACGCGTACAGGATTCTCTTTCTATTCTACACACAACAATCAACGTCTTACCTTAGTACTTGCTCGCGCCCTATGATACTTTATTATGCTTAACCTTCGTGTTAAAGCGCAACAAGTAATCTCAAATTGACGGAGTATAGTAAGAGACTATTGCGGTAACCTAATTAGTACGATATTACATTTAAACGAACCCTGCCGTCGTCAAGTAATCAGCCGAGAGCGTGTACGACACTGGTCCACACGAAGTGAGCACCAATCAAGCACTTAGTATTACGAACTTAAGTAATAACGCGGACCAACCAAGTTGTTAGGATGTAACAGCCCCGCTTACGATAAGATAGTGTGACGTAGGACCAGGAATAGGGATAGGGGAACGCCCGAAGGGTGCTCACAAAGAGGAAGTGCTCACCGTAAGCAGGTGCTCACAGTGAGCAGGTGCTCACAGTGAGCAGACGCTCACCGTAAGCAGAACACTATCGTGAGCAGACACCAACTAGGCAAATGGGAGCCAAGGTGTCAAAAGTATAAAGGGACGACTGAAGAACTCAGATTGTTAAATAGTTCGACGGTAGTCAATTGATTATTATTATTAAGACACGTATGACGCCACCATACTTGTTACGAACCTTTTGGCTTTACTGAACGACTCTGATAGTCTTTACCTTCAGCTATCCTACTTAGGCAGATTAGACTGCCGTTCGTTACATTTAGAATAGCGATCGAATTGCAAGTATAGAGAAGTACCGGATCTTCATTTCCTTTTTCGTCACTCGATCACGACAAGTTGTCTGGTCCTGGTGAGAATTAGCAGCCCGCAGATCGAGTTGATCTGCGCGAGGTCTTCTCAGCTTTATTACAAGGCTTTCAGTACCTCTAGCTTATTTGTAAGGAGGAGGCTACCGGACTTATAGTCCCTAAGGACTTCGCGGAGTCAGCTAGAGCCTCCCATGAGGTTATGAAATTGCTTTAATATTTCAATATTAAGCTTAAGGAGCTCAATGACGAGGTCTTTGCAACTAGAAGCGAGCTGTCTTCCAGCAGACAAGAAGCCGAGGCTTCCAAGGCACGAGTAGCTACCTTCGAGGCCCTCAAGGCCTAATAGGCTGCTTAGGTTATACAATAGTAGTCTAAATATACTAAGATCGTTAAGGAAAATATGATATTGTAGAAGAATATTACATCTATATAGAACAAGATCGACTCCTAGCGGGCGATCATCTCATAAAAGGAATTCGATATTACCGCGGCGGAGCAATAGTATACGGATATACTAGCAGCCTTAGCGGCTCAAAATACGACATTCGACGAGCTATAGGCTAACTACAAGGACGCCTTAACCCGAGCCAGCTAGGTCCACCAGCTGACTGATAAGCTCAAGTATATTAATGAGCAACTTAAGAAGGTCCAGATCGAAGCCCAGTTGACGGCCGAGCCTGAAACTACGTATAGAGATACGTATAAGGATGATAAGCCAGACGGCACTAGAGTTAGTGACGATGGTAAACCTAGTAGAGGATTTAATATCAAAGAATTCAGAGCTAACAATACTAGCCGTATTGACAGTGGCGGCATAGGAGGAGCTGCTGCTAGCAGCACTGGCGCTGGCGGGTTCGGCGTTAGTGGTATAGGAGGAGCCAGCGAACTTGCCGGCCTAATGCCTAAAATAGGTAGGGGGTTCAATAATAGAGGAGGATATAGAGGGTATGGTGGAAGTTTCAGCCCCGGTATCCTAGGCGGTTAGGTTATAGGCCCTAGCGGTCACTACTACCAGATGCTCTTAGCCCCTACGGCACGACAGCCTCGTCGTCGAGACCTCTCTAAGGACCTAGAAGCCTTCAATAACAAAGAGACTAACGTAATTAAACGTCACAACCGTTTTGTTACATAGTCTACGGCTATCCGTACACGTTAAAAAGTCGATAATTTCAACTTCCTGAACGAGAAGACCAAACTTCTACACGCAATAGGCTATTTGGGTGGTATAATAAGGGCTATAATTAGGGCTTAGAACAGTAGTTCAAATTCAACTAATAAACTTCTTTAGTCTCGACAGCCTTATTAATCTTCTCAACCTCCAGGAGAAAGTTGGGCTTCAAGGCCTTCTTATACCAAATAGAATCGGTACGTTCTTAAGGTACGCATCAAGCCTTGTCGCCTAAGGCCTCAAGGCATCTATCATACATGTAGAACTTCCTGAATGCCTTTATCTATTCTCTATCTTCCTTTTAGCGTTGTCTTTTACCCGTGCGCCTTGCTTCTTGTTTGATTAGCTATGGTTGCTTCTGGGAAGATTAGGATCGTCTCGAGATTAGGATCGTCTCGTGGTACCTCATCAGCGTCTTCGGCACTTCCAGGGTTTGGCTCGCTAGCCGGTAGCGTTAGAAGGAGTTCGGGCAAACAGTACTGATGGCCAAGAGTCCGGCCGAGGTAAGTTTGAGTCTCGCGGCCTGCGGCCGCCGGGCATTCATAAGGCTGATGCCAGGCGTTGAGGCTCTGCTAAGCCTCGGCAACCCTAACCTAAAACTGTGGGCAAATGTCCGTATGACAGGTGGTGAAGCACGCGTTACTATTATATCTGGCGTCCGTAAAATCTTAGATAACCCTTATTACTTAGCGGCCTAGGACTGGCCTACGGGTACAGACTTCCTCGACTATCTGGCCAGTCGCTACTAATAGGGAGATATATTGGCAGTCTTAGAGAAAGCCATATTACAACTCAAGCAAGCTGGTAAATACTCTAATTTTGGCAACTTTGAAGCCCAGTTTGTTATGCTGGCCGATAGGTGTAGCTACGACGCGGCTACGAAGGTTTGTATACTGAAGGACACAGTTAGCAAAGAGCTTCGTACAGTCATATCTTACTAATACAACACTCCTAATCGTGAGGATTGGGAAGGATAGGTAAAGATGTGCCGCGGCTTGGCTAAATCCCTGGACGAGGCATCATTTCGCAATAATAGCAACCAGGGCAACACTAATAACAGCGGCGGTAGCAATAGTAATAAGGACCCCGATGCAATGGATTTCGACCGTCTGAAGATCAACGATATCGACTAAGAAGTCATCTAGTAACACTTCGCCGCCAGATAGTATATTAAGTGTAGTAAGCTCGGCCACCAGGCCAAGAAGTGTCGTAGCCCCATCAACTACAATAGCAAACCCAAGGTCAGTAATAATAATAATAATAACAGCAGTAATAAGAACTACCAAGGCAAGCAGAACGTGCGCGCCATGGCTGATACCACTACCCCCGCCGAGACCGCTAAGACGGCTGCCTCTAAGACCACTGACTGGGAAAATAGCGAGCCCTCGGACTAAGACGCATCCGAGGGCCCAACGGGAACCACAGGAGGAGGGAGAGAGATCTGAATAGTTCTGTCAAGGATATAAGTATCTACCAGGCTCTTACTTACTAAAAAGGCGAGCCTTTATCCATAGAAAGCTTAAATATTTGTAGACAAAATGCCACCCTCTTATCTACCTACTTTTAGTACCCCTAGCGCAATATAAAATTAACTATATTTCCTTAGTCGACTCTGGTTGTACGGGGAAGGTCTTCATCGACAAGACTTTCACTAAGAAAGCCTGCTTTAAACTCCATAAGCTAGAAAAAGCTAGGCCATTGTATCTGGCTAACGGAGAACTCAAGGAATAGGTTTAGTACTACGTTGAAACTGAGATGCGGGTCGGCTATTATAAGGAAACGATAAAAATGTTCGTTACCAACCTGGCGCAAGAATACCCAGTCATCCTAGGCTAGCCATAATTGCAGCTATATAACCCAGACGTCAACTGGGTTACCAATAAGGTCATTTGGAACAAGGCTTGTGTTGGAAACTGCATTGATAGAGAAGAGGTTATTAAAGCAGCTGTAGTTACGGCTATGTCACTATTACTAGAAGCGGGACAGGTAGCTCCAGCCCCGAGAGAGGCTGGAAGAGCAATCGCCGAATGGGCATTGGCCGGTCTCACCGCCGCACAGGAAGGTAGCTAGGGCATGATGGTCGAAGGGTAGGCAAACCCATCTGCAGCAGCCAGCTTCGAGGAACCCTTTGGACTAAAACGGAAACCAAGCAAGATTAGGGCAATGGTCGAGGTTAAAGGAGGCTGTAGAGTCTAAACAATAGTTAGACCGGAACGTATCAGGTACCTATATAACTATAAGTTCAATATCGCGGGGCTATAGATAGGCCCTCTCGACCTTACGGATTTTAAAATCGTTAACGCCGAAACCTTTATATTAAACTCTCGTATAAGAGGGATACGTCTTAGCGCTACTATATAGGTAGAGCTTTAAGAAATTTAGAAGGACAAGCAGCGCATAGCGATACCTACCTTGTTAGAAGACATATAGTAAGATATTATATAAGGGAGGGGCGAGCTTTATAAGAAGTTTTTTGAGGACGAGAAGGTCTACAACCTTATTAATATAATAAAAGTAGAGGCAATAGGGAAGTAGATCTTAGCGTCCTCCTTCCTACTCAGCGAAACACTACGGCAGTTTATTACACGTGTGTGCAAATTAGGGGACGAACTAGCGAAACCTACGCTAACGGAATTAACGGAATTTAAGGAAAGAAAGCCTACCTCGCTGATAGATATTGACCGTATTTGCGGTATTATAGAAGAGGACGTTGTAAAGTTCATGGAGAAATTTACGAGACTAAAGTACACCCTGGAAGAGATTAGGGATTGTTTCCTAGACGAGTATAAAGATCTTTCAAACGTTGCAAACCTTAGAGACGCTGACGTACTCCCGGAATACTGGTTATACAGTTATAAGATCGAATTGATCCTGGGCAACGAGTTGCCGTATTCGAGGGCGAGGCCGATGTCTCTACAAGAGTTGAAAGTAATAAAATAATAGTTGGATGACAATTTGGCCAAAGGGTTTATTCGTTCGTCAACCTTAGACGTAGCATCACCAATTTTACTGGCACGAAAGCTGGGCGGTGGCGTAAGGATTTGCGTTAACTATAGAGGTATTAATAATATCTCCTTAAAGAACAGGTACCCCTTGCCGTTAATTAAGAAAACCCTTGATGCGATCTGTAGAGCAAAGTGGTTCACGAAGGTCGACGTTATCGTAGCGTTTAACCGTTTGCGTATAGCAGAAGGTTACGAATAGCTAATAGTATTTATTATGAGGTTTAGACTCTACGAGTTATTGGTTTGCCTCTTCGGATTGTCAGGAACACTATCCTCATTCTAGAACTTTATTAATAATATACTTTACAATATCCTAGACGTGTACGCCACGGTATATTTTGATAATGTCCTCATCTTAGAAACCTACGAAGAGCATGTCTAATACGTCTGGGACGTTCTGAAACGCCTGAGGGATGTAGGGCTACAGATTGACATAGACAAGTGCGAGTTCCACACGCAGAGAACGAAGTATTTAGGCTTAATTATTACCCTGGGGGGCATTGAGATAGATATGGAGAAGGTGGAAGCTGTGAAAACCTGGGAGGCACCGACATTCAAACGTTAGTTACAATGCTTCTTAGGCTTTGCCAACTTCTACCGACGCTTTATAGCTAGGTTTTCGTCGATGGTAAAACCTTTGTACGAGCTGACCAAGAAGGATTCCCCTTGGTAATGGGAGGAACGGCATAAGACCGCTTTTGAGACTTTAAAGAGAGCGTTTACATCCGCTCCCATCTTGAAGATCTACGACTGGGAGAAGCTTACTATAGTCGAAGTGGATGCGTTAGACTGGTCCTCGGGGGGTACCCTTTTACAAATGCACGATAATGGACAGCTCTATCCGGTCGCTTACTTCTCCGCTAAGCAAATAGCGGCGGAATGTAACTACGACATCTACGACAAGGAGCTGCTAGCTATAGTAAAGGCATTGGAAGAATGGAGGCCCGAATTAGAGGGCGCAGTACGGCCGTTCGAAATTATTACAAATTATAAGAATCTGAAGACTTTTGGGATAACGAAAAGGCTTACGCTATGGTATATGCGCTGGTCCGAGTTCTTATCGCGTTTTAACTTCACTATGAAGTACAAGCCTAGCTCTACCAACATACGGCCTAATGCGTTGAGTAGGAAGCTAGAAGACGTACCCTGAAATATTGAAGACGATAGATTATAGGTAAGAAAGAAGCCTCTAATCGACCCCGGTTATTTTGACGATTCCTTCAGTAATATATTAGATATTGAAGAGGAAGGAGAGTGCTACGTTAACGTAATAACTAATATAGGGGAGCCCTTAGTAATTTATACCCTTGAAAGAGAAGGAGAATATGACGAAGGGGACGAAAGCATCCATACGGATGACCTACTAGTAAGGTTATATATTACCTCCGTATAGATAGTAGAGATTACCGTGGCTATTAAATATAGCTCGCGCTAGCCAAAGCACTTGAAGAAGGTTATACGCATACCCTTCGCTAAATGCTACCTTGTTAACGACAGAGCGATATTTCGGGATAGAGTTATAGTGCCTCTAGATGACGAGAGAACCTAGCTGGAACTCATCTACTGTACGCACGCTTTAGTACTAGGAGGCTACCTAGGGAGGGATAAGATATTGAATATAATAAACTGTTTATACTAGTGGCTAGGGCTGACCACGGCGGTTAATACGTATTGTAAAGGATGCTTATCTTGCTCTAAGACTAAGCTATTAAGGCACGCCCCAGCTGGTTTCCTAAAACTACTGCTTCTGCTAAACGCCCTATGGCGTGACATTTTAGTACATTATACCTTTACTTAAGTTAATGAGAAGGGGTAAGGGTCTAGCCTACTAGTATATCGCCGTCGTAGTAGATCAGCTGACGAAGATGAGGCACTTTATACCTTGCGAGGGCTTAACGATAGAAGAGTTAGTTAAGAAGTTTATTGATAGGATTTATACCCTCTATAGCCTGCTAGATATTATCATTTCTGACAGGGGTGTCCAGTTCGTTTCCACCTTCTGGAGGCAGCTGTCGGATCGGTTGGGCGTTAAGTTTAAGCTGTCATTACTATACTATAAGGAAACCAACGGCTAGACAGAGAGGATTAATGCTGAGATGGAGCAGTATTTGAGGATATTCGTTAATTGGGCTTAGGACGATTGGGTGGACTGGCTGGCGCTAGCTGAGTTCTAGGGCAATAATCTATAGTTATTGATAACGGGGATGTCTCTCTTCTTTGTTGTTAACGTGTGGCTAGTACTGTGCCTTGTAACTGCCCTATACTACTCAGTAGTATAGTAGGCTGGTCACTGGGGAACTTAGTCTCCACAGAATG
>MU859362.1:0-28027 GCA_033297205.1 Pseudoneurospora amorphoporcata
TTCTGTGGAGACTAAGTTCCCCAGTGACCAGCCTACTATACTACTGAGTAGTACAGGGCAGTTACAAGGCACAGTACTAGCCACACGTTAACAGACGTATTTCCGTTCCTATTATATTTTTTTCGTAATTTTATTAATATTTAAGTTAATTTTTATATCTATACTAATATTATTTAAATTGATGATATTCTCCTATGATATAGTTAAAGGCTGAATTAATATTCTTAATTAATGTTTGCTACAATGCCCTAACTAGCCTAAGATAATAGTACTAGTATAGGGATGCTACAGTGAACTATGCACTTGTAGCAGAGCGGAGCGGAAGTGGTGGTACGACAGCAGTGCTGCAGGAAGCAGCGTAGTTGCAGATACAATAAGAGTGTCGTAAAAGAGGTCTTAGAGAGGACTCTGCTCTCAAGACAGAAGATTACAGTGAACTCTGCACTGTAGAAAACAACTTATTATAGTGAACTCTGTACTATAAGAAAAGACCGTATTGTATTGCTTGAGTGTCCTTGCTTGCTTGCTTGCTTGCTTGCTTGCTTAAGGAGTGACTAACTAACAGAGAGGAGAGGTCTTTATATACATAAATGCTGAGTGTCTGGAAGCTTCTAGAGTGTAGAAGTGCTTGTATAAGTACTATACTATAAAAGGAAAGAGTTGAATCTATGAGTTTCTGTTGCATTCTATAATGACAAATCAATCTAGGGAGAATGCTGAACAGGTTCGAGAATCCAGAACGCAGTGGTGAAACCTCTGTGTTCTAGTAGATTCTGTGGAGGCTGAGTTAACTAATTCTATAACGTAGAAGGAATAGTGTCCTCAGCAATCAGCCTTCTATACTACAAGGTAGTACAAGGCAGTTACAAGGCACAGTACTAGCCACACGTTAACAATTAATATTAATATTTTTAAATTGAGAAGGTCTAACTGTATAGTTACTATTGTTTATTTGTACGTGATCTACTTTTTTCCCCTATACAAAACCCTAACCCTGTCGTCTCATTGTTACGAACTTAAGCGAGTGGCACGAGCCAACCAAGTCACTAGAATACACAGAGGCGAGGTTATGTAATTATAAAGGCTAGTAAGATAGAAGACTAGAAGGCTTACAAGCTAAGAGGGCTCACGTCGTGAGCTAGACTCTCTAAGTGAGCCAGGACAACATCAAGAGTCTAAGGATACTCGGGTCCTAGTCAATAGTAGAGATATAAGAAGGCACTTAGAGAACCAGCTAGCAAGATAGTCCGATAGTAGTTAATTGATCTTTATTATTGAGATACGTATAATGCTACTATACTTGTTGTAAACCTTTTAGCTTTACTAAATAGCACTGATAGTCTTTACTTTTAGTTATCCCACTTAGGTAGATCAGACTGCCGTTCGTCACACTCATCCCCGTCAGCACTAGTCCCGCGCGTACCGCGACCGCTAAGCTTCCAGATTTCAACCTATTACATATTCTGACCCTTATACAGTATACGTATCGCTGACAGCCATGACAGTCACTAATAGCTGACAATCGCTAACAGTTGTGACAATCGCTAACAGCCGTAATAATTACTAATAGCTGATAATCGCTAATAGCAGTGACAATCGCTGACAGTTGTAATAGTCGTTGACAGTCGCTGGCAATTGGTAGCAATTGAGTGCGATTAAGATAGTTGCTCAATTAAGTACGATTGAATAATATACGTGTTACGGCTTAGCCGGACATGTGCTAGATTACATAGTTACCTCTAGTCTTTCTCTCATATTATATAAGACTATCGCCTTTATCCTATGCAACTAGTTTCCTCTTCCTTCTTCATCTTTACTTATTTATTAATTACGTTAGATTATTCGTAACGACCACTTGAGATCTACGTGTTGTGATAGTACGACCGTATTGTACGACTATGCTGCTAACTGCCCTATAAAGTACGCTGTAAAATACCTTGTAAAGTGCGATATAGGGGTGCGTATTTGGTCTGGGCATTGCGGTCTAATGTTATTGTTAACGTATGGCTAGTACTGTGACTTGTAACTGCCTTGTACTACCTTGTAGTATAGAAGGTTGATTGCTGAGGACACTATTCCTTCTACGTTACAGAATCAGTCAACTCAGCCCACAGAATCTACTAGAATATAGAGGTTTTACTACTACGTTCTGAATTCTCGAACCTATTCAGCATTCTCCCTAGATTGATTTGTTATTATAGAATACAATAAAAGCTCATAGATTTAACTCTTTCCTTTTATAGTATAGTACTCTTATAAGCACTTCTACTAACTTATAGGAAGCTTCTACGCTCTGGAAGCTTTCAGACACTCAGCATTTATGTATATAAAGACCTCTCTTCTCCGTTAGTTAGTCACTTCTTAAGTAAGTAAGCAAGTAAGTAAGTAAGTATAGTTTAAGTAAATATAATATAGTCTTTTTTACAGTGCAGAGTTTACTGTAATCTTCTGTCTTGAGAGTAGAGTCTTTTCTAAGACCTCTTTTATAATACTTTTATTATATTTGCAACTACGCCGTAACTACGCTGCTTCCTTTAGTATTGTTGTCGTACTACCGCTTCCGCTCCGCTCTGCTATAAGTGTATAGTTTATTGTAGCATCCCTATACTAGTACTATCATTATAGGCTAGTTAGAGCATTGCAGCAAATAGGTTATAAGCCCGGGAAACAAGAATACCCGGATTCAGCCTATCGATTCGCGCTTCCAAGTCACGATCGATTCTCGACTCCTTGGCTCTGTACTACAAGCTACTCGACTGGAAATAGTACTGTACTATAGGTTACTTCTACTTATCCTCTAGCACTTCTATTATAGTGCTACAATGGATTAACCAACGGAACTGATAGATTACACTACTGATCCTTCTGTACAATTCTCAAGCCTGAGCTTGTAAAGTTTATAAGCTCAAATTTATAACTTTGAAGGCCAGCTCCAGCAAGTTATCTCGCTGCTCCAACATAACTTAATTGTTCAACACTCCCCTTAGGCTGAGCAGCCTTCTCAAGCTGAACAGCCTTCTCAAGCTAAACAGCCTCTTCAAACTCAGTCAACTCCTTAGCTTTCTTCACCTTCCTCGGAGCCTACTACAGCTCTAACGCTTTTAGCATACTCCAGAACTGATTTTAGTACTCTTACTACTAAAGAGCTTACTAAACAGTCACTACACCTTATTGAAAAAGAACGTCTTTCAGGACCTGAAAACTACAATCAATAGTATCAGGCTATTTCTATCTAGTTTGGGGCATTACGAATTTCTGAATTTCTAAAATACCCTGACCGAGTTAACGCCTTACTTTCTGATCCTCAAAAGGCTACCTTATTATTAACTCTCCAGAATACTCTAAAATAGGGCTTCCTATTTATAATTGCTTTCGAAACGGACCTTGTAGAGGCTTATAAGCGACTACGTATGCAGTACGCTCCTAGCTAGTCAACGTTCCGAGACTCCTTGTATAAGGAATTTTATTTCCTTAAATTTGATAGATCTACTACTATAGTAGAATTCAACGCCAAATTCAACACCCTCGCGAGCCGACTTGTTGGCCTCGGCGTTAGAATAGCGGAAATCGACTAGATCAACTACTATTTTAACGTGCTTGAAAGTTACTTCTTTTAGTAGGTAGAGCGTTGTAGAAGTCTACTACGTTAAGAACAATGGCTCTATAATATAGAAGGCAAGATTATCAAACTAAGTCTTCTGTACTTCCAAGAAGATCTACTAGCTAAGACCCGGAATCTAACTACTACGACCTCTTAATAGCTTTTAGCATTGCACGCTGGCTATAAGAGAAATTATAGGTCGAATAATAATAAGGCCACCTATTAGAACCCTCAGTCTACTAAAAGGAAAGATCAAGACACTAAGCCCTTTAGCTAGCCATTTGCTAAGCCTACGAACTTCCAAGGCAAGCAGTAAGGTAAAGGCACTAAAAAGGAGGTTCAAGGAGAGTCCTTCAACATTGAAGGCACTGAGTAAATAGCTTCTAATGAAGCTTTTACTATTAACTATAATCTTGAGTCTGGCACTATATTCGGAGCAGATAGTGACTCTGAATCCATAACTACTGAGGAAACTCCTAAATTCAACCACTTGACTATTAAAAATAATAGTCAATAGCTTTTTGATATTGGGTCTATAGTGCACATCTGCAACAACAAAACTCTATATGACAAGGGCTGTGATCAGGGCTTAGAACAGTAGTTTAATTCAGCTAATAAACTACTTTGGTCTCGAAAGCCTTATTGATCTTTCTCAACCTCTAGGAGATAGTTGGGCTTCAAGACCTTCTTATGCCAAAGGGAATCGGTACGTACTTGAGGTACGCATCAAGCCTTGTCGCCTGAGGCTTCAAGACATCTATCTAGCAGTCTACATACGTGTGGATCTTCCTGAATGCCTTCAATCATTCTTCATCTTCCTTTTGGCGCTGTCCTTCATCCGGGCGCTCTGCTTCTTGCTTAGTTGGCTGTGGTTGCTTTTAGGATGACCGTGGCCGAGGGCCCAGCCGTGGGTCCGGCCGGGGGTCTGGCCGAGGGTCTGGCCGCGGGTCCGGCCGAGGGTCCAGCTGAGGTAGGTGTTGTAGCCGGAGGCCACTGAGCATCTTAAGGCTAATGCTAGGCGTTGAGGCTCTTTTGAGTCTTGCGATTCTAACCTCTGGACTGTAGGCAATGTCCGTGTGACACCCTATTTACGGACTTACAGTTTTTTACTACGCTAGGAATTATAGGAACCGGAGGTGGCCTTGTTAAGCCACTAGGCGTTAGCACTGTGAAAATCGAATTCCTCACTGGCTACAAGGATAATAAAGCAGTCTACAGTTCCGTATCCCTCACAAACACTCTCTATATTCCTAACTTCCCGTTGAACATAGTGAGTGGCTATAGGCTGTATGCCTTTGGAGGTACCTTAATTAAGGAAAAGCTATACACAGCCTCTCGGAAGCTATTAGTATTGCTAAACTTTTAGAACAACTACTAGTCTACGGGTCTACTTGACATTGTTATACTACTAAGAACAATGCCGATTCTAGTGATTCTGAAGCTGAAGAATCTGCTGAATTTATTATAGCTTTTGAAATTACAAAGGGGGTTATAGAGTCTCTAGCTCTGGATCCAACTTCCACAGCTCCTGAAATTTTAAAGGGGGTTTTAGAGTCTCCGGCTCCTACAACAGCTCTCAAGAAACCTTTTGAGGCGTTAATTTAAGCTGCCTAGCTATGGCACGTCCGGCTCGGGCATATAAGCCTTGATCTTTTGAAAAAGACTACTCAAGTTACTAAAGGCATGCCTAACTTTTAAAAGGTACGCCCTGAAGACTTAGTTTGCAAGAGCTGTGATTCAGCCAAAATACTGCGCAGACCTTCCAGAAAGCCAGTAGCTGATCCACCGTTTGCTCTCGGGCGACTAGAGGAGGATATCTTTATTATTCGCCCTACGCCACTAAATAACAAGCCTTATGGTCTTATTGTAGTGGATCGGAAAACTCGCTTCAGACTCATTCAGCTTTTTAAGAACGAAAGACGAAGCTGCTATAGAGGTTCGATCTATTATTGAAACCTTCTACAATACTTATAAGCGGTACCCAGCTCAATTTTACTACGATGGAGGTAAAGAAATTAGAAGCCTACTTCCGTACTTCACTGAAAAAGGCATCTTCTTCAGTGAATCTAGCCCTTACGCTCACTACTAAAACGGCCTAGCAGAATGCTCCATTCGGGTAATTTTGGACCGTCTTCGAGCTACTCTTATTACTTCAGGTCTACCCCCGACTCTTTGGTGTTACGTTATTAGCTCTGTGGTAGAGATTATTAACCGCACCGCTAATTCTACTAAGGAGCTCACTCCTTACCAGCTCTTCCTCGATGAATTGGTACCCTCACAGGCTCCTCACGTCCCTGATCTTCAGAACTACAAAGCTATTGGCACCGAAATCATAGTGTTTATACCTTCTAAGAAACGTTCTGCAGGGCAAAAGCTACAGCTCAGAGGTACCAAAAGGAAGCTTTTAGCCGTTCTAGGGCACTAAACTTACTTGGTTCGGCTAGGCCAATGGCAGATAGTTCAAACGCCGTTTGTAAAATTCTATAAAGACTATAAGCTTTATCTTCAGGGTCCCAGAAACCCTACAAACTCCTTACAGCTTCCTGAAGTCCAAGAGGAAGAAGAATAGGAATATTCTGCAGAACCTCACAGGCTGACAACACCTCTTGCAGAATCTTCTAAGCTTACAACACCTCTTATAAAGCCTCCCAAGCCTACGAATATCAAAGTCCATCTGCCACAAGCTTCTAAACAGTAGAAGGAAGAATTCTAAGTAGTGGATAATGATAATAACGTTTGTGATAAGGGCTGTGATTAGAGTTTGAAATAGTAGTTCAAATTCAGCTAATAAACTTCTTTGGTCTCGAAGGCCTTGTTGATCTTCTCAACCTCTAGGAGAAGGTTGGGCTTTAAGGCCTTCTTATGCCAAACGGAATCGGCACGTTCTTGAGGTACGCATCAAGCCTTGTCGCCTGAGGCTTCAAGGCATCTATCATACATATGGAACTTCCTGAATGCCTTCATCTATTCTCTATGTTCCTTTTGGCGTTGTCCTTCATCCATACGCCTTGCTTCTTGTTTGGTTAGCTGTAGTTGCTTCTGGGAAGATTGGGATCGTCTCGAGATTGAGATCGTCTCGTGGTGCCTCATAAGCGTCTTCGGCACTTCCAGAGTTTGTGTTACGAACCTGAGCGGCACTAGAGTCGCCGAAGACCCGACCACTCACTGGTGATAACTAGTGTAATACTTGGGAGGCTAAGCATGGGCTAGAAGAGCGTATGCAGGTGCTCACTGACGTACGGGCTCACGGTGAGCTAACACTAGAGTAAGCCATCACACATTCTATAGGGTTCACGACCGCGTGAACATCCGAGGACAGATATCTCGCAGTAGGGCGAGGAGGTATAAAGGGACTACGGAAGAACTCAGATTGTCAGATAGTTCGACAGTAGTCAATTGATCTTTATCACCGAGACACGTATAACGCTACCATACTTGTTGTGAACCTTTTGGCTTCACCAAACAGCACTGATAGTCTTTACCTTCAGCTATCCCACTTAGGCAGATCAGACTGCCGTTCGTCACAGTTTGGCTCGCTAGCCGGTAGCGTCGGAAGGAGTTCGGGTAAGCAGTGCTGATGGCCGAGAGTCCGGCCGAGGTGAGTTTAAGTCTTGCGGCCTGCGGCCGCCGGGCATTCATAAGGCTGATGCCAGGCGTTGAGGCTCTGCTAAGCCTCAGCAACCCTAACCTAAAACTGTGAGTAAATGTTTGTGTGACAACGTTATGGACACTACTAAATTAGTAACTTATTTCGTTACTAAGGCAGCTACTGCTGTAAATTACAGTACTGTTACTACCAGCACTACGGAGCTTAATATTTTTAAATAGGCTCTAAAGCACCTATAGAAAGACTCCTAGCTGGAAGCCTCCTTCAATGAGTTACAATAGCTATTGACTTCTAAGACCTTTTATTTCACTAACCGTTCTAAAGCATTGAAGAACCCTATAACAAGCCGATGGGTCTTCAAAGCTAAAAAGAACTCACAAGGTTAAGTTGTTAAATACAAGGCTCGGCCTATAGTCAGAGGCTTTCAACAAGTACCTGAAGTCGATTTAATAGAGACTTTTGCCACTATAGCTACTCCTCCTACCTAGAGAGTTCTACTAGCTATAGCAGCTATGGAAGACTTAGAAATAGAGCAAATCGATTTCGTGGGAGCCTTCTTCAACGCTGGTGTGGACTTTGATAAAGGCTTATATGAATATAGCCTTAGCAGCAAAAGTTCAAGAGCACTACTGAAACAATATGGCTGGGATCTTACCAAGGACCACGTTATACTATTAAAGAAGTCACTATATAACTTAAAACAAGCTCTCTAAATAGAAGGTAGCTATACTAGTTAAAAGCCTCAGCTATAAGCCTTTAACTTCTGACTTAGCTACCTACTTCAACGAGCAAGATGGTATTTTTATCATTAGCTACGTAGATGACTGTCTCATAATCGGACCTTCTAAATAGAAGATCTAAGCTCTGAAGCAAAGTCTAGCTAAAGCCTATGATATAGAAGACTTAGGTGCTGCTAAGTTCTTCTTAGGCGTTCAGATCGAACGTAACAGAGCTAAACGGCTACTATGGATTCACTAAGGAGCTTATATTAAAGAAGCTATCAAACACTTCAACCTCAGCACTCACGGTCCGAAGATACCACTCTCTTCAGAACTCACAGTGTGACAAGGGCTGTATTCAGAGCTTGGGACAGTAGTTCAATTCAGCTAATAATTAACTTTAGTCTTGAAGGCCTTGTTGATCCTTTCAACCCTCAAGACGAGCGCTGAGTTCCCAGGCCTTCTTATACAAATCTAGACTATTCTTCTGATCAATACATATAGGGTCCTTCCGGCCTGTCAAGGCCGCAAGGTATCCTTTTAGGTCGTCCTTGCTGACAGTGTTTCCTTCTGAGCCGTCTTAGCCAGTCTGATCCTTCTTGGTTAGTTTGGGTTGCTTCCAGTTGAAACTCGAGGGCCCGTTATCGCAGCCTAGCGCTAAGTGGTGATGAGAACATTCGGACGTAATGTTCCGCCGGGTGTGACGAACGGCAGTCTGATCTGCCTAAGTGAGATAGCTGAAGGTATTAAACTATCAAAGTCGTTCAGTAAAGCCAAAAGGTTTACAATAAGTATAGTAGCGTTATACATGTCTCGGTAATAATAATCAATTAACTACTAGCGAACTATTTGACAATCTGAGTTCCCTACTCGTCTCTTTATATTGTATACTTCAGATGCTCCTTCGTAATATGGTGAGCCCAGCTTACCTCCATGGTCGTGGCTCACTCGTGCTGACCGTGAGCCTACCTTACATTGTGAGCCTCTCCTAGGCCTATGGTCGTATAGCCTAACCTCTTTTTGGTAGCTTGTGTTCCTAGGCCTAGTTAGCCCGCGAACTCGCTTAAGTTCGTAACACTGAGGGAATAGGCTGTTCGTCCGCGGCCCTATTGACGCCTAAGGCACCTAGCCTAGCCTGGGTTAGGTGTGTAGCCTGGTGTCAAGCTGAGCAAGGGGTTATATGTCCGTGTAATACATAGGTTCTGAATCACCCTCTCCACCACTGAACAGAGCCGATCAGAAGCTCTATTAGCGCCTTATAGGTAGTACTACTTATGCTATGACTCAGACTCGAGCTGATATAGCACATGCAGTTTAGTAGCTCTCTCAGCACTTACAACAGCCTATAGTTGCTCACTTGAAGGCAGCAAAAAAGCTACTAAGCTACCTCTATAGCACTATCAACTATGCTATACAATATAGTACTATAGGAGATATCACACCTATAGGCTATACTGACAGTGATTTTGCTAGTTGTAAGACTACAGCCCAGTCTACCTACGGCTACGTGTTCTTGATTAGTGGAGGCCCAGTTAGCTGGAAATCCAATAGAGTCTCTATAGTAGCCTACAGCACTCTTGAAGCTAAATACACGGCACTCATCGAAGGCAACCGTGAAGCACTGTGGCTTAGAGGTCTGTTTAGCGAAATGCAACGTCCTCTTCAAAACTCTACTCCTCTGAAGTCAGACAACCAAGGTGCTATAGATACGGCTTATAACTCTAAGCATTACAGCCGTACTAAACATACGCTCCTCAAATTCCAGGGCGTAAGAGAAAGTGTCATAGAGGGAAACATCACTATATCCTTTGTTCTAATAAAGGATATGGCAGCTGACGGGCTTACAAAAGCCCTGCCAGCCCCCAAGTTCGAACGGTTCTTACAACTGCTGAACTATTCTAAGCTCTATAGCACAGAGCTATAGAGAGGGTCTTGTAGTACTAAGTATAGCTACAGAGGGGGTGTTAATATGTAGCTAGTACTGTGCCTTATAACTGCTTTATACTACCTTGTAGTATAGAAGGCTGATTGCTGAGGACACTATTCCTTCTACGTTATAGAATTAGTTAACTCAGCCTCCACAGAATCTACTAGAACATAGAGGTTCACCACTGCATTCTGGATTCTCGAACCTGTTCAGTATTCTCCCTAGATTGATTTATCATTATAGAATACAATAGAAACTCATAGATACAACTCTTTCCTTTTATAGTATAGTACTCTTATAAGCATTTCTATACTTTGGAATCTTCTAGACACTCAGCATTTATGTATATAAAGACCTCTCCTCTCTATTAGTTAGTCACTTCTTAAGCAAGCAAGCAAGGACACTCAAGCAATACAATACGGTCTTTTCTTATAGTGCAGAGTTCACTATAATAAGTTGTTTTCCATAGTGCAGAGTTCACTGTAATCTTCTGTCTTGAGAGCAGAGTCCTCTCTAAGACCTCTTTTACAACACTTCTATTATATCTGCAACTACGCTGCAATTACGCTGCTTCCTTCAGCACTGCTGTCGTACCACCGCTTCCGCTCCGCTCAGCTACAAGTGCATAGTTCACTGTAGCATTCCTATACTAGTACTATCATTATAGGCTAGTTAGGGCATTGCAGCAAATAATAATTAAATAAAAGTACAAAATACTCTAATTAGTCTCTATACTATATAAATTAAATATACGAACACCAAATATTTACGAAACTAACCTTAAAAATAGAGAAAGTCTTTTCGCACTGCCCTTAATGTCTTCATACACTGCTCTCCCACTTTAATTTTTTTTTTTTAGACTAATAATCTCACAGACATAACCTCTGGACCCACACCACACTTTGGCGTGGTTTTTTTCATAGATTTCAGCTAGTAAGTCTGAGCATTACATTTTTCACGCCATGCCAAGCCCAGACTCCAGACTGCAGCACGTGCAGCCAGATTGGCACCCAGACCCAGTTTTTACAGGATGTTTCTATAGCTGTCTTACAGGGCACTTAGTGGTACGCTGACGTGGGCTCAACGGTATAAGGTACCTGGGTATTAGGCGCAGAAGCACTAGGCTCAGAGGTATCTTGTACGAAGGTAGGTAGGTTGGGGGGATTGGGGTTGACGTTAGGGTCGAGGAGCGCGGGGTCGATGTTTTCATTTGCGCCACGGTCGCGCGCGCCCGTCGGGTCAGCCATCTGCAGCATTACGGTTAGCTGGAAAAACGCACAGAAAAATTGATGGATCATTTCTTACTATTAACCAAATACAAGCGCCTTATTTACTTAGCGATACGACGTGCTGGTATTGAGGTAGATTAATTAACTGACTGCGATGTGTGATGTGTGCGGTGGTAGTTTGGTACAGAAAGGAAGCAAGGTACAGATAATAGTAAACGACTAAGCTAGGCTAGCTAGTCTAGCCTAGTCTGGGCGCTCAGACTAGAGGTAGCTAGTACAGTACGACTGCACGGGTCTGGGCGCGTAATAGCTTAAAATCTGGGTCTTGGCGGTCCAAAGTAGAAAGGGAGCGGGAGCTAATGTGCGCTAAGGTGCGCTAAGGGGAGGCTAATGAATGCGTTTGAGATTATTAGTCCAAAAAAAAAATTAAAGTGGGGGAGCAGTGTATGAAGACATTGAGGGCAGTGCGAAAAGACTTTCTCTAAAAATAAATTATAAATAGAAATACGTCCGCTACTTGTCACGGCAAAGAGGAAATGATTGTGATAAACAGCAATGATCCTATTTGGTAGAAGATTGAAAGATGAAGAAAAGAGAAAACTAGAATACAAAGAGTGGCCGCGGCACGAAAGAAGATATGGTTGTGCGCGGTGCCAAGCCTGCAGCGGAGCTAGCCGCGTAAACAGGCTCAGAGCAGGGCAGGTGCAAGTGCAGGTGACTAGCGGCTGAGCCGCGCCGTCACACTACTATAATACAAAGAGCTCCGCTTAAGAGATATAAAAATGATAAAGGAACGTTGGAAGGATATTAAGAAATAGAAATTTTTTATTCTTATTAAATGGGAGATAAATAATATCCCTATCTATATAATAAATTAAAATTAAAAATAATATCCGAAAATTAAATACAATAGTTATAAATCTTATAAATATTTATTAGCTAAGGTAAGAGATATATAGGAAGACAGTAATAAAAGGTAATTAATAATACGATTTAATAACTACTTATATAGTATTAAAATTAAGTTTGTTATTAATACTATAATAAGAGAATATTTATAGAAACGGATAATACCCTTAATTAGCTACACGCTATAAAACGCTAGATTAGAATAGTACTAGGGTAGGGATTGAAACTTGGTACGGAAGTACCTCGCCGTTGTTAAATACCCCTGATCCTTATATAAAATCTTATTTTTTTATACTAATAGTAATATTATTACGCTCTGTCGTATTAGAATTATAAAGCGTTGTATAACGGAGATTAATATAAGCGCGGTAGTTTATTAATACGTTTTTAATAAATAGAGAAGAAAATATAGGGTTAGATGTTTCGTTAATTAAATAGTAAGATATGATTAATACAGAGCTAATATATAATATTGTATAAGTATAATATACTACTCTAATAGGACTAGTATTATAATAACGCTAAATGAGAGTGCGTGCGGAGAAAGTAATTTGGAGTGAAAATTATATAACGTTTGGGTATAAAAGTTTTAGTACTGTAGGTATAGTTAAAGAAATATTATTAAATACCTTACTATTCTATCCCTAGCTAACGTAATAATAGGATAATTATACCTGGATATAGAGATATAGGAGAATAATGGGGAAGTATTATAAAAAATAGATAATACGAAAGATAGTAGAGGAAGCTAAAAATACCTGGACCGGAAGTACCCGCGGGACCTAAGCCCGAATACTAGCTATAAATCTATACAAAAAGACAATATTTATAGAAATATAAAATGACTAAAAAATAATTTTATTTTACATTTTAAAATAAGACTGCATTATATTTTTTAAAAATAATATAAAGAGAAAAGATGGATTAAGAGTTAATTATATTGCGATAGATTAAATTTAAATTAAAAATAAACATTACTAAATATATAATATTCTAGGAGTTATACTATTATATTGATATATATCTTTCGTAATAATATATATTTCCGAAAAATATTATAGGTATAGAAAAAATATTTAAGGGAATTTAATTTTATAGCAATAAAATATTACAAGAAATAAAATATCACAAGAGATAAAATATTGCGAAAAATAAGATATTATAAAAGAAAAATTATTCCGTTGCTATATAAAATTTTATATAAAGAGTTATTTATAAGAAATAACTATTTATTTAAAATCTATTTTGACTATCGGAAACTATTATATAAAAGATAATATATTTGTTATGGGTCTAGCGTCTAGAGGTAATGCCTGGCTTCTATATGCCAGGCTGGTGCCTGCTGGGGGTCCTTCAGACCACCCGGCATGCCTCGGCTCGTTCGGCTCGTCTCAGCCCAGTCTTGGCATTTCTAGCACTTTCTTCCCCGTATCCCTTTTGTGTATTTAGCTGTGCCCAGTCTGAGCACCAGACTTTGGCTCGGATATTTTCCTCCTTGTCGAATATTACAGCTTTCATCAAGGCCTACCTGCGTGTACACTTCGTAGAACTCTTACAATATTTCAAGAATTAAAATTTCTAATAGAGTATATTATTAGTAAATAAATGTCGAGAGGCAATTTATTTTTAATTAATACTGTCACAGCGTAACCAGAAGGCACGATGGATACGTAAGATCTTGATTAACTTGGACTAAAGACAAGAAGTTGAAGAGGGCAGAAATCTCAAACAGGAAGGTAGGATACGAGAGCTAGGTTTTATATCTAGATCGTAGGCGACCGTTAGACCTGTGAATAGGAATTCAGATGAATGGAAGTGAATGAAACTCATGTGATAATAAGAACCTTGACGGCTGGCATGTGACAACCAGAACTGTCACAAATACAATATTAATAAGACTTAACTATTTGGCTATATAATGAACTTAACTACAATATTATAATTATACCAGATTACAATATCTGAAAAAATATTAATCTTTAGTAGATTTATAAAATTTAAGTAGTTGTGTATATTTTGTTAGTATGAGAGACTGTATAAAGAATATAAATAAATGGTGCTAATGAAACTGAATAGTAAATATAATTAATTAATTTATATAAATATTCTGATAAGTACGTTGACTGTGTATAAAGACAATGTTCTATTTCTTAACAGTCTATAGATAGTCTGTAGGAAAAACACAGTATATTATATAAAAACTCTATTTTTATGACTTAGGAGGCTATATTTAGAAACCCAATATTCACTTTAAGGTAGTGATTCTAGTATTTTAGCGTTAGAGTTGGGCTGGTTATAGCGGCTTTAGCACTATTTCAACCCGGTTGCACTTTACAAAACTATGATTTTTGAAGTGTGTTCTATTCGCTTTTTTTTTAGCGTTTTCACCTAGTGAAAATAGCTGGTAAAAATAGTGTTCTACCAAGTGTATCCGCGAGTTTGTACCTTTTTACTAGGTGAAAAACGATATATAACCTAGTAAAAAGAAAAGGCCCACTTTTTAAGCTTTCAACTAACTAAAACGCTCACATCCATTTTCACCCAGTGCACAACGAAAAGGGTGTTTTACAATTGCAACTGGGCCAACAACCTGCTGAACGTCCTAGAATAGCGCTGAAGCCCGCTATACCAACGCCACCTAAGAATTTCTATGCAACCTAGCGAATTTTCTATGCAACCTGGTGAAAATTAGCCCGTGCCACTTTTTCACCCAAAGTATCTTTTTCCTAGTGAACAGACTCCCAAAAAAGCGAATGGCCAGGTGAAAAAGTGGCTTTGAACTCTAATTGGTTGAAATGTCGAAAAGCGGGGATTTCTTTTTCACCAGGTTATCAAAACGTGCACGGACGGTATAACCCGGTGAAAAGGTACAAAGACGTTGACGTTTTTCAGGATCACGATTTTCACCGGGCTTGTTCACCCGGTGAAACCGCAAAAAAATACCTCTACGGATTACACCCTTAGTGTAGGATACGATCGGTCACTCTCTATCTTTTTTGCTATGTACTGGTCAATTTGGTTGTACAGTGAGCAACTGCCACAATGGTCTGTGAAGGCTGCCATGTCAGTCTTGGGAAACATCCGCAAGATTTGATCTCAAATCAGGTAAGTAACCAAAAAGCAAATTTCTTTCAAATAATCAATCATGTTAGTAATGGAAACGGCAGTAGTGAAAATGCAAAAAAGGGAGACAAAAGATTGGTCTCTCCCGCCGGGAATTGAACCCGGGTCTCGAGCGAATCGAACTGATGTTCCAAGCTTGACAAGCTCACATACTGACCACTATACTACGGAAGATGTATACTTGTTGATCAAGTATCGTAGTCGATTGATGGTTGATACTCAGACTAGAACTTCTATATATGATTATACACATCTGTTTCCAATCTGAATACCCACTGCCTGCGCACCACGCAACGACACCATTCCCACAGACAGGCACCAAGGTAACACATGGCCACAAGATAATGGTAGTGAGAAGCAATTGGAGCGTGACAGAATTCCTACATAGAGCGGCGGTCTTTTTGAACAAGAGGGCGGCTCTACAAGGACCCTACACCTGAACAGACTGCAAAGATATCGACGACACAGTCAAAAACGATGGCATCCTACTATATCGCTCCAAAGCCCATATCCTCGTAGAGATCCGCACAGAACCCAATGCGCATTTGTACCGAATATTTGAGCATTCGTATGGGAATCATCAACCTACAGGTATAAAGCTACGCAGATGGAATTGAAAAACGGATACGCTTCGAATGACCACAGAGCCAGCTATTATACACAAGCTACGTGGGCAAAACATAACATAGCAGAGCATAGCGACTGCAAAGGCGATGAGCATTTACGACACAAAACAATGATATAGATGAATTGCGCTGAGTGACTCATTATATTGAGTTCGAGATACGTTCCGACGTCACGATCTTCATACTTCCATGCTGAACGCTCGTTCTCACATACTCGTAGTTACAGCTTTCTCTTTCTCTCACACATAGCCAGTGACTAGGCTGACTGCCTACTTCTTCTCAGACCTCCGTTGTCCATACTGAGGCCACTGCTGTTGTCCATCCTAAGGGCCCCGGTATCCAGGAGGGAGCATACCGCGCCGATCAACAGGGAAAGGAAGGCCGCCGGCACCACCAAATCCAGCAGGACCGTCAGGTCCCTGGAAGCCACCCATTCCGGGAGGAGGTCCCATAAAGCCGGGTGGGGGTCCACCACCGAAAAAGCCGGGAGGAGGCTGCATCCCCCTAGGAGGCGGGGGCCCAACGAGGCCATCCGGGGGTGGAGGTCCAGGCGGGAACGCTCCACCGGGGGGGGGGAAGTTCATGGGGAACATACCCGGCATCGGTCCGTTGCGGGGTCCATTCACAAGACCAGGAGGAGGAATCATAGGACCCCTTTGAGGGGGACCCATAGGTTGACCACCAACTCCACTTCCAGGGTTACCGGCACCGCCAGCACCCAGTGGGAAAGGAAGCATGTGATGATCCAGACCAGGGGGAGGAGGCCGCTGAAGAATCTGCGTCGGCATCTGCGTCGGCGGCTGGGGTGGACGATTGTCAACATCTGAAGGATGAAACTGGTCATTGAAGAAGCCAGGAGGAGCCGGGCCTCTAATTTGCTGTTGCTGTTGCTGCCTCTGGGCAGCAATACGCTCTCGCTGATATTCAGCTTCACGCTCAGCGAGATCGGGGATATTAATCTGTTTGGTGGGCTGCGGCATCCGGACCTGGGGGTGTTCCTGCCGGGGTGGTTCAGGTACCTTCTCGTGATTCTGCATCAGCCTCATAAGGAATTCAGCCTGGTTGGTCGCCATAGGGTTCTGACCGCCCCGGCTGTTGCCATGGTTCGGCATAGCGTGGCGTTGGGCGAGGATATCATGCAATGCTTGTTCGGGCCGTGTCATCGGAGGCGGCTGAGTGGGCGGAGCCATAGGACGAGGGGAGAGAATGTCGTGCAAGGGGTTCGGTGGAGGTGCGCGAAATCGAGGATCATCACGGCGATCTCCACCATACTGCTGAAACGGTTCTGGGGAAGCAACTTGGCTCTTGGGTTGGGAGTCCGCAGGATGAGCCGGCTGCGAAAAGTTACCGAAGAGCTGAGCCATTGGATTGGCTGCCTGTCCAGATGGCCCTGATGGGCCCCCCATTCCGCTCTTCTGAAGCTTCTGGATAAGGAGATTGAAGGCCTCCTTCTCGGCCTCGTTCTTTTGAGGTACTTCGTTGGGTTGTCCGCCCGAGGGAGCAGTAGCAGCGGGGGTTGATGGCTCGGTCTTTGCCCCTTCCTGAGGAGCGAGGAA
Organism: Pseudoneurospora amorphoporcata; assembly: GCA_033297205.1. Taxonomy (NCBI): domain Eukaryota; kingdom Fungi; phylum Ascomycota; class Sordariomycetes; order Sordariales; family Sordariaceae; genus Pseudoneurospora; species Pseudoneurospora amorphoporcata. The sequence continues at coordinate 17,298 of MU859362.1, forward strand.
AGCCATAAATCGCGACCCCTTGCCGGATGTAGGCTTGCTAGCTTCCTTCTCGGCCGTAGGGGTGCTAACCTGAAGGCTGCCACCATAGGCTGCAAAGAACTTGTCTGGACCAGTTTCGAGAGCAGGTGCAGACAACACCCTCTCTGCCTCAAAAGCGGGCTCGGGCAGATTGGTTTGCAAAGGCGCAGGGGCCTTGTCTTCGGCCTTTGGCCCACCTCCATGTTTGCTCTTCATACTTTCCATGAACTTCTTGAAATCCTCGGCCGTATGACCCTGCGACTTATGCTCAACGGGTTCATCGAGCCATTCAGGATCGCGCTCAACGCGCTGGTCACGGTCACGGTCATATCTTCCTCCGCCATACCCACCAGCTCGGTCGCCATATCTGTCGTTCTGGTTTTGCCGATCTTCGTTGGGTTCGCGATCACGCCAACTCTTGGATCTGTCAATGCGTTCCCTGACAGAGAGAGAAGCGGCATTGTTGTCGTTGCTGTTCGTATTCTCCTTGTTGAACCACGAATCGGTCTTGCCTCTTGACAACCCGTTCCTACGAGGTGTATCAATGTCTTCGCCGTCTTTGTCTCGGATGTCCTGGGCACGGTTACGGCGATCCGAAACATCTTTAGCTTGGGTATCGCGGGAGCCGCCAAAACGCTCTCCGGCGGCGCCCATGCGACCCTGGAATCGCTCTGCGCCCTCAGTACCAAAGCTCTTGCGGGGCTTGACCGGAGTCCAGCCTTCGCCGTTATCCTGGTCCTCCCCACGGCGGCGGAATGCGCTGTTCCGCCCGTTACCAAAACGGTCATTGGTGCTTTCCGGGTCATTGGTGCGCGTGCGGAAGTTGAATCGATCCGTCCGATCCTGTCGGTCGTTATCTTTCAGTCCCTTATCAGCGTCCGAGGTCCTGTTGTTGCGTAAAGTTGTGGCGGATGCGAAGCTTGTTCTGGGAGGTCCAAGGATAATATCCTCAGGATCTGATAGGGTCAGCAAGAGATCCAGTCAGATCACACAGTTGCGTGCCGAACCCAAAGATCCGGAGTGAGAGAGAGCGTACTCGTTGTGGTGCGTGAACCGTTACGGTCCAGTGCTGGACGTCTGTTTTCTTGGTTCAGAAGAAAACTATCCCCGCCTTTGATGCGGTCATTTGTGGTCTTGGCCTGACTATTGCGGCCTGTCTCTGGAGGCGGTCTATGAAGAATTAGCCAAAGTGTTCAAAGAGTTTCGCACCAGGGCGCACATTTATAATGCGTAACCGTTCACGTGCGCCCGTCGACTGGCCGAGCTGGAAGAAGAACATACCCCATCCACTCCTCGGCAGGAGGGAGTCCAGGAGGCTTAACGCATAATGGCGACGCTCGTAGATACAGCAGAAACTCTGCTGAGTATTGCACTGCTGCCATGGTATTGCGTGTTTTATATTATGCAAAGACCATCGGCTATAGGTGGCAGTTTCACCAGCATCCGCAGATGGCAACGAGGGGACAGCAAGTCGGTGACAGACAGGAGGAGGCGGGCGTCCTAGCGGCGCAATGCCGCAATCCAATAATAATTATTCGTCGAGGGAACGGGCACGGCGACAACTCAAGTCGGGTCGAGGGATATGTTGCGGAAGACGGGTCGGTAGGTGCAGGTTGTGCAGACTGTGCACGAGGACAAAGGTGGATGGAGGGGGTTTGGTTAGATGACGGACGGGATGATGGAGGCTGCGGCTGGCTGCTCGTCGGCTTCACTGCTTCGGCTACGTCTGCTGGTGGGCCAACAGAGGCTGCGAGGAGAGTGAGACTGGCGGGAGCAATGCGGTGGGATTGAAAGTGATGCTTTTTCTTTTAACGGTAAGCGTTCTCGAAAGGTGATAGCACTGTTGTTGTGGTTTTGCGATGCGTTCTGGAAGGCTGGTGGCTAAAATGGTAGAAACCGTTCTCTTCTTGCTTCAGGTTCAGGTTGCGATTCGGAGGAGAAGGGGCGTGAATGACAATGGAAGAGGCAAGTCACAACTGAAGTGTGGTAAAACTGGAATGGAGACAGCGCAGAACCAGATGGGGGTCCAGGGCAAGGACGGGCTGGACGGGAGACCGACTGGGAGCTGAGGGCGAAGGAGGCACGGAGGTGGAGGTGGAGGACGAAGGTGGTGCTTCCTGGCGAAACTGGAACAGGCAAGCAGCTGGCTGGGCCTGCCCACTGGCTGCCCAGCTGCCCGCCATAGCCCGCCCGGGCTGGACTCCATCCCCTCCTTCTCAGCTGCCCGCTGAGGTTTTTGGCTCACTCATCAGGAGTCATCGACGCTGCACTTTCAGGTTCCTACAAAACCACACAACATCCTCCACTTGAAGGTGGATCTGAGACCGCTTTTAGTCCTGCCACTTCACCGGGCTATCTAGAACAGGCTTGTGAGCCTGTCACGCTGCCATTCCATTCTTTTATATATATATCATCGTCGTCCATGCAAGCTTTGGGTTAAATCGTTCTTGTAGGTTCCTTTGGCAGCTTTATGGCCCAAGCGCCTTTGATATCGCGAGATGTCTTCACCACTCACTCCCAGCATGGCAACGTTATCTATTTGCTGGCCCTGTAGTCCGGCCATTGTGTCTCTGCCTGTGATGAACTCGTTGTTTAATCGAACGAAATGATGTTGATCATGTTGGGCAAAGCATTGTAGCATGGTGCAATTGGACGCCGATGTCGCTGCTGCCGACTGTCGTCATTAGTCCTGGACTTCCTAGACTGGGATCCCTTTCATAATCATTAGCCCCTTTACTTCCACTTTTGCAGCATTGTTATGTACGACTCCGCGTCCTTTACATCTCCGTCGAAAAAGACCGGAATAGGGGGCCGGGGCCGGCTAGCCTGCGCATAGAGGACTGCAATATTCCCTGCCAGATAACAACAACGATCCTCTTGTTTAGGTATCACATATCATTTGAAAGTAATAAGCGAGTATACATGCCAATGACTCGACAATCCGTGGTATTTATTTAACAACTACAGTGCATAATCCTTGTGATTGATCCCTCTTGCGGAATACTCTAGACAATCACCTTCTCAACACCTCCTTTACTCCACCCCTCAACTCTACCCTTATCACAAGTTTCCCAAATCCGCTTCAACAGCCCCTTATACACCGCAACCTCGTCCTCGGAGCTGACAATATTGCCTGCTCCACCTTGACTCTGCGTCGCCGACATGCTCTTCTTCATCTTCGATAGCTCCTCGAGCCAACTGACCACGCCAAACCTCGTGATGAGCGTTGTGCTACCTCCCTCAATCTTGGTTGCCCGGTACAGTATCCTTAGGACCTGCATCCTCAGCGGTGTCCTCATGTATGGGTTTCCTGCTACCGCCAACAGCCGCTCAAATAGCGGGCCCTTTGCCCTCTTCTTGTGGAACAATTCCAAGTCCTTGGATGTCCTAAGGCCGTCCAGGAGATATGCCAACAGCCAGTTAAGCTGCGCATAGTACGAATCACCAACCGCGGGTTCCTCGGTCAAGACTTCATCCGCCAGCGGCACTCTGTCCACGCTCCAGAAGGGCCCGCTGATAAGGAATGAGTTGATCTTGGGGTAGAGGCTGTGTGTCGGATCACGCAGGACGTTGACGGCATGGCAAGCGAAAGCAATGACAGTGCTTGGGAGCGGCACCACTGCGTTGACGGCCTGGCTTGCGGCTGCCACCCTAGCGGTTTCCGCGAGCTCCGAGAGCAACAACCAGATCTGTTCTTTCTCCTCGTACTCGGATTGCTGGACCTTGGCCGCCATCTTCAAAATGTTGACGAGCGCTTCCTTCCTGATACTAGCGTGCTCAGAGGCAAGCAGGCTGATGAGGGAAATGGCGTGGCCTTCGTCCACGAGCTCGTCTACTGACTTGTTTTGCCACTTGACGAGTGCTGAGTTATCGGCGGCCAGACTGTCTGGAGCATTGAGAACACGCTCCAACTGCTCGCTGTCCAAGGCGACGACGTCATCACCAGACTCCGATTTCTTCCCTTCCGCTGTTGTATTGTTCGTGTCCTGCTTGGCTTCGGTTGACTTTCCACCCTTTGCTTGCTTGAAGGGGTGTTTCTTGGGCACAGTTAATGACTTCTCAAGTCCCTGAGCAAAGGATTCGGACATGACCGCAAGCGCAGCCTCAAGCAAAGGCTTGCTCTCCCCAGCAGCTGCCGAATATCCAAGGAACTTTGGCAAGAAACGGCCGAGTCTTTCAAGTGTACTCTTGGAGTCCGCCGCCTTGGCAGCAAAAGGCAGTTGCTCGATAATAGCAGCAACCAACGGGCTGACAGTAAGCACCTCGTCCTCCGCATCCTTGGCCAGATCCTGCAGCATCTCGAGGTACTTGACTGGCGCCGTGGTGTAACGAGTAAGGCACTTATCCAAGAAAGGCCACAAGATGGCGAGAGATGAAGGAGACGACGCCATGAGCTCCATGAGAGGCTCAAGCAGAACAGAGATTCCAGGATGTCCCTTATCCTTTGCCGGAACAACCTGCTGCTCTACCGCTACAAAGTCAAGAACTCGCCGCACTGGTGCCAACGAAACGCCATGGGGCGCCTCGACATAGACCTTCAGCAGGGTTGTGAATGGTGACAGTGTGAGCTGCTCTGTGGCCGCAAACCATCTCATGCCAGGCGAATATCCTGCAATCGCCAGGAGATTCTCCAGTTCCTTCAGGCTTAGCGCAAAGTCACGAGGATCACTTTCAACATCCTCTTCTGAGCGAGTCTCCTTCTGTTTCTCGTGCTTGGACAATCTCTTGAGCGCTGTCTCTAGTAGTGGGGAGACATCGAACTTGGCCATGAGCGCAACTTGCGGGATGACCTCGTAGTACAAGCGCAACAGCTGACTAGCAGCCTCGCGGTGCAAGATATCGTCTTCTGGGATAGATCTGTACGAGTTGATCATCTCCTTGATGCCTGGACTCCTTTGGCAGAATTCATCAACTAACCGGCGGGCTGCTTCCGTCCAGAGCGCTTGGTTATTGTGGGATTTGGAGCTGTGAGCTGGGTCTTGGTGCATTCTGACGGCTGTATCGAGCTTCTGCACCGCCAAAATGAGAATTCGGGTCGCAAAGAAGGAGACCATCCTGGACTTGTTCGTTAAGCAGCGGCTGAGTGCTTTCTGGTTCAGGGGAAGAGGAAGGATATTATCCATGACGACAGATGTCGGAGGAGGGAGTTCGGCATAGCCGGACCCACGGCAAAAGTACTCAGGCAGCGGCAGTGCTACCGTAGTGAACAAGAACGCGGCATATCCAATCCATGTCGCAGACAGCTTGGGCTCGAAGGTAAAAGATTTGTTCTTGATGAAGAAGTCGGCGATCAACTCGGGCGCAACCTTGAAGATCGAAGTGATCAGCTCACTCTGCTTAACGCTTGACCATGGGCGAAGATTTTGGAGCAGGTTTGATAGAACGAAATTGCGGACGGGAACTTCTGTCTTGAACTTGTTCATCCACACAATAGCTTCCAGTCCGAGCTCTTCAAGATCCGCGCTGGGGATAGCAGCGTTCGGATCCGCTTCTCTGGGATATAGCCCGGTATCCTGTCTCAGGACACCACAAGATGGGTTGGTGCACGCGGTCATAAGGAAATCATGAGCAACCTCTGGTATAGATGGGAGATCGCCGTTAACTTGACGGTAGTAGTATAAGCCCGAAATCTTGATCAATGTCGTAGAACTGAGCAGGTTGGACTTGGCCTCTCGGGGAACCTTGTTGTCGAGTAAGACATGATCCCTTAGTCCGTTGAGAAGCTCTAGCACCAAGTAAGGTAGGTCCTGCTTGATATCCCTCGTGAGAGCAGTAACGACGTCCCTCTGAGCAAGCAGCTCCTTCTTGGCTTCGGGATGCAAGTATTTGAGGGCGCTCAGGAAGAACTGGACAGCGTTTGTGCGTGGAGAGGGCTTCTTGATGTCCTCAGGTTCCTCACCGATGTGAACAATTCCCATATTTCGTGCCAAGGACTTGAGCATTGACACTCTAGCGCGGAACATTAGCCGAGCAATAGCACCTCCATCGAAGCATACCGCCTCCCTGAGCATACGCAGGGTGGGCGAGATAATGAAAGCCTTGCCTTTGTCGGCCGACAAGCTGCGGGAGATCAATTCTTGCTGACGTTTTTGCAACAAGGTTCTGCAAATTCCCAATCCGATTGGTGTAAGCTCAAGGCTTTGGGACAGTAGTTTTAGAAGCAGCGCGAGGACGACCGGTACAGCTGAGAGAAGGTTCTCGTTGTTGACTTGGCCGGCATGGCTCCATGTTTGCATGATATCCGGGAGGTATGTGGAGCTTTCGTCGTCCTCAATCGGTTTCGTGGACTGTAGATATTCCTTGACTATCGTGAAGCGTAGTTCATGCTGTTGGCGCTTCTCAGCATTATCGGTAATGTCGTCGCGGGATATTAGAGAATCGAGAAGGAGCTTGAATGATTGGAGTCCTGCATAGCGTTAGCGCTTGTCTGTGATATCAGATTGCGGGATCATGAATGTTCATACCATGTCTCGAACGCCCAAGATCAGGATCAAAGGCGAGGAGCTGCCTCAATTGACGACTGGTGTGTATGACTTCGGACGTGGGAGCCTCGTGGACGACGCGTTGCCTTTTGCGCGGTCCGTCCCCATTTTCTGCGCCTCTGAACTGTCTTTTCCCCATTTCGAATAATCAGCGACTCCTCTTGAAGTCGAATTTTGGGTGTGGATGAAACCTTTCGGTTTCGCAATCGAGTAGTTGGAATTGAAGCTTCCCTCGTCGGCTTTCTGGGAATTTCCTACCGTCGCATGTTCTGCAGCGACTTACCGCCTGCCAATCGCGACCCGGTGGGGCGATAATGGACACTTCTGTAACCGTGCTCCACCAGAGTGTTCAGGGTCCCGGCTTGAAGAGCCAGGGTTCGACCAATTCACCCCACATGGTCTCGTCATTGGTCAGGGGTACCTGCATTTTATTTACAGTTACGGCGATACTTCCGCATTACATGACATGAAGTCCACTCGGCGTACAGCTTCATGTATAAAGGTCAAGTCATATCTCTGATGCAATCCAGTTCATCCGAGCTCATCCAATACTACATGGTGCCGCCGCAATGTCTCCCTACGGCCGTCACATTCCAAAGGGTTTCCAAAATCGGGAATCATGGACCATCTCAGCTTCTGTTCTCCTGTCGTTCCTTTAATGTGCTGACTGGTCCATTGACCACATCTTCTGCGGCATCATCTGCCACGAGACTCTGTACACCCAATGACCGAAGCCGCTTCGATAGAAGACTTTCTGCCGACCCAGGGCGCCCGTTTGTAACATGGCCAAAAGGGTTACCGCCATATCCAACATCCCCCCTGTTGAGCTTGTCGTACCTACCCAACAGAGCTGGAGGTCCCGTCAGCTCAAGTCCGGCCATGGCATCACCGCCAGGCGCCATGGCTGTTGGTCGGGGAAGATGGAGACACGTATTGAGATATTCTATGTCTTGGCTTGACTGACGCATGTGGGGTTGAGTCTCGTCATGTCTACCGGCTTCCAAACTCGGAGCATGCTGCGATGGTTTTGGAGCAACGACGTTATTTGTTGGATTAAACGATGGATGACATGTTTGCAAGGCTTTGTATGGCATGTACCGTGGCTCTGGGTACGTAACTTCGTTGCGAAGTTTCTCAGTGCCATCTGGGACCCTGTTGGCAAAGACGACTCTGATGTCCTTGTACAGATAAAAACGGCCCTTTGACGGACTGCAGATGTGAAGATGGATCAAATATCGAAGGATATGAGGGCCGTCCGGCACCGTACTCTTAAGGCCGTCAATGATGGGCCCGGCAGAGTAGCTCCGCTGGCGGATGAACGTCTTTGTGCCCGCTTCCATGCCTGTCAGATCATATGGAACCAAGAAGAGTTTGACAGCTGTTTTGTTCTGGTTTTTGATGATGATCTGGAGCTGTCCCTTCTCCGGGATGCGGTATGAGCCTCCAGGTGGTGATTTAGGAGACCGTGACGTTTTCTTCGTCTTTTCGAGTCTCCGACCATTGCCGCCTAAAGCTTCGTCGCCAATATCAAGAACAATTCGGTCGTCATCTGGTGGCTTTCGTCCGGCAGACCTTGATTGTTGTTTCCGTTTAGACCGTTGCAACTCCTCTGGATTCGGCAATCCGTTCTCCAGGTCGATTTGGCCCACATAAGGACTCGGTCCATCTTCCCCTTTACTCCTGCCATGGACAGTACTGCAATAACGATAGAAGACAGCTGAAAATGACAGAGTGACATGAGATGGGCAACGCAAGTTCGGTTTGCACTTCCCGAGACCTAGAACCCCGATTTGCGCCATGAACTTCAAGGGTTTGGAAGGCGTCGTTGACATTCGCCCCTTGAGAATGCTTTCTTCATAAGACCCAACCATTGACGCATGATGTAGGGGAGAACCTTCGGAGCTGTGGGACAGACGCCTTGACCGAAACATGGAAGGCGTTTGAGGGGAAGAGCTTGGTATTGAAAGGCCTGATAGTGACGCTAATGAGCGACGAGGTTGATGTGCTTGGTATGGAAGCGCACGCTCTCTGTTTGGCGGCGTATGCCTTAACATTCCTCCGTGGGTGAGAGAAGACCCTTGAGCCCAGTTTATTGTATGTCTTCGCAAACTTGGGAATCCGGAGGTGATCCCATCTGAAGATGTCTCCGACTCAATATCATCCCGGCTTTCTGTATGCACCAGAGGACTGGTGGGGAGCTTATAAGCAAAACTCGTGGAGATAGTTGAAGAAACCGAGGAAGAGGGGGAACCAAATGCCTCCTTTCTATAATTCATGGCCTGCCGTGAAAAGGGCAACGACGTAGGATCTCTGAAGGTCCATGAGTGTTTGAAATGCCGGAAGTCATGGGATTCCCGTGGCTGAGTAGCGTCTTGCCTGTCTTGTTCATCGGGATTTTGATCATCTGGCGTAAAATCCCCGCTGTGAAGGGCAGAGCGTGGGCGTTCGATGCCAAGTCCCGACTCGAGCTGTCCAGCAGCGTTTACATCCGATAGATCCCGTTTGCCATCTTGTTTCTCTTGGGCAATTGCAGGCGGTGGAAGCAAGCTTGACCCGTTTGAAATCGACGTTTGAGGTATCCGTTGGGATGGCTGCACTTCGTCTCCGTAGAGCCGGGACTCAAGCTGCAAGTTTGTCAGTAGAGAAGGGTGGCATACCAGCCGTACCTAGATGTGTAAACGTACATGGCGACCGGGTACCCAGGTTGGGTTTTCTTTCGTCTTCAAGCGATGAATGAGCTCGGGTCGATCATAAACCAAGGCACTGCTGAGCTTCCTCTCAGGAGTGGCTGGGCTAAATGGGCTGTCGATTGGCCCCTCGCAGAATTCGGTCCTGATACTCTCTTCAGAGACACGGCGAGACAAGGACTTTGGGGAGGCCGTCATGAGATGGGACTGTATAAGATTAGTGGGCTCCGCCATCTCCGCATGAGAGACGTGAACCAGGCGGCCCTGATCCGACATGTCTTGGGAAAAGGGCATCATGAAGTGACACTATGGGATTCAATAAGCCGAATTGCGGTGAAGGGCGTCTGTGCTCTTGTAAAGAAAACAAATTTCGCGCCAATCCAAGAGTTGAAGCAGCACGAATGATAAGCAGTCTATATCGGAATACTTTCCATGTTTCCAACCATCGATAATGAACTGTGTTGGGATTCTGCTGGGCCGAAAAATCGGGGGAGTGGAGGAAGTTCGTAAATCCAAGACCTATCGGGGAGACAGAAGGATCAGTCCGGACATGCACAAGACCTGGACCGTGTTGTGATTAAGTCGCAGTGGCGGAGAAGCAGAGCGCGAATATCATCATCGGAAGGTCGTGGAAGCTGGATGGGTCCGGAATTCGAGTCAAGCACCATAGCACTTTGCTAGATTAATGAGGGCGTTATTCGGTATAATCGACCAGGTCGATTTGTTCGGATGATATGTCTGTGTTTAGGTCAGACAAGGACCTACAGGTCACAGCCTTTAGATGATGAGAACAAAGACTTGCGTCGCGCCTATGTAGTATGTCAATGTGTATTTGACGGATGTGGGATTCGGCAAAGGTTTCTTCTGGGACTTGAAGAGCTTTAAATGTTAGATCTTGGAAGCGAGTGACGCCTCGAGCTTCGAGCCGTAGGCTCAGTCAGTTTGTTGCAACCGGTCACGAGTGTTGGCTCATGCGGTAAAGACGGGATGGAAGGGACCAATGACAGCTTTATGAGATGGCAGTGCAGTGCGATGGGGCAGTAGTGTAGGTAGACCCGACTGGTGCCGGTAAGTAATGCGTACATCTGTGCGCAATGGTCCCTGCTGGCGGTGGCTGCCTCGCAAAACCACGGCACCGCAGGGCATCGATCCATCGGATGGATACCTATCCATTCGGGGTGGATCTGGAGCTCAACGTCGAACCCTTTGCGGTCGAGGTCGGGATGTGTGTACTTACAAACATACCTCTAAGGTAAGGTACCTTGATGTATCCAGATAAGCCCGATCTTATACCTGCCTCTTGAAAACGACCGTGCTTCAACTTGTCGAGGCAACGTCAAAAGACAGATAAACCGAGGGTTTCAATATATGGGGTTAGCCTTGTAATCGGGAACCTTAGAAGCACGATATGGTTATCCTGGGGAGTGGATGTACTGAACGGTACACTAATGATGATGATGATGAATTTTTCGACTACGTTCTACCAATACTAGATAATAAGTCGTGCCTGCGACGACGGCGTGGCATAGGTACATAAGACGGG